>APFE030682289.1:127362-143430 GCA_000404065.3 Pinus taeda
AAAATTATTGTTCCAATCAGATTCTCAAATTGGCTTGCTAATTTGGTACCAGTCAGAAAAAAGAATGGAGAGATCAGAATTTGTATAGACTTCAGAAACTTAAACAAAGCTTCATTGAAGGATAATTACCCCCTCCTTAAAATGGATTTGATTTTGCAAAATATTGTTGGTTCACAAAGGATGTCTATGCTTGATGGTTTCTCAGGGTACAATCAGATTCTTGTTCACCCAGATGATCACGAGAAAACAACCTTCACCACACCATGGGGAACATTCATGTATGCAAAGATGCCATTTGGTCTCATGAACGCGGGAGCCACTTTCCAGAGAGCAATGGATATTGCTTTTGCTGAAGAAAAAGACAAATTAGTGGTGGTCTATCTTGATGACATCACAATTTTTTCAAAGAAAGAAGAATATGATTTGAAGCACCTTGAAAGGGTCCTGCTGAAGTGTAGGAGGTTTGGTATTTCTCTAAACCCAACCAAAAGCATTTTCGCTTTAACTTCTGGCAAACTTCTTGGTCATATTATTTCTGAAGAAGGAATTAGGATTGATCGTAATAGAGTTAGTGCAATTCAAAAATTAGATCTACCAAGGAGTAGGAAGGAGATTCAATCCTTTCTTGGGAAGGTTAAATTTGTTAGAAGATTCATTCCTAACTTTGCTGAAGTTGTCAAGAACATAACAAAGATGTTAAAGAAGGGAGCAGATTTTAAGTGGACAGTTGAAACAAAGAAATCATTTGAAGAGATCAAGAAGGAACTTACACAAGCACCAGTACTTATTAGCCCAGATTTTACCAAGGAGTTCCTTATTTTCACATTCGCTTCTGAAGACACAATTGCTGGAGTTCTACTGCAAAAAGGAAGTCAAGGTACTGAACAACCCATTTCCTTCTTTAACAAGACATTAGCAAATGCTGAATTGAAATATAACATCTTAGAGAAGCAAGCCTATGCCTTGGTGAAAGCAGTAAAGGATTTCAGAATTTATGTTTTGCACTCTCACATTGTTGCCTACGTTCCAAATGCTGTTATAAAAGATATTCTTACACAAGCTGATCCAGATGGAAAAAGGGGGAAGTGGATAGCAAAATTGTTAGAGTATGACATTGAGATCAAACCCACAAAGTTGGTAAAGGGTCAAGGCCTAGCTAAATTGCTGACACAATCAAATTTGGACTGTATTGATATTAATTTAAGCACAAAGATCTCAGAAATTTCTGAAAATGAAGAGGAATTGGTCCAAATAAATGAAAAATTCTTGATGTCAGAATGGTACAAGGATGTAGCATTTTTTTTGCAGCATAATAGAGCCCCTGATAATCTTTCAAAATCCAAAGCTCGGTTTACCAAATTGAAATATCTTAGATATTTTGTGTATGACCAAAATTTGTTTTGGAAAGATGCAGGAGGAATATTATTAAATTGCCTCATTGAAGAAGAAGCTGATAAAGTAATTGATGAGTTTCATAAGGGGGATTGTGGAGGACATCACTATTGGAAATCCACTGCAAACAAGGTCTTGAGGGCTGGCTATTTTTGGCCAACTATGTTCAGAGATATCTATAAAAAGATAGCTACATGTCATGAATGTCAAGTGTTTGAAGGAAAGAGAAAGCTTATGCCAATGCCCTTGGTTCCTATATATGTTGAAGCACCTTTCCAGGAGTGGGGATTATATTTTATAGGAGAAATCCATCCTTCTTCATCAGGACAACATCGCTAGATTCTCACAGCCACCGATTACTTTAAAAAATGGATAGAAGCAATACCCACAAGGCAAGCAAATGATTCAGTGATTATTTCTTTCTTAGAAAATAATATATTATCAAGATTTGGTTGCCCAATTAAGATCATTACTGACAATGCTCAAGCTTTTAAGTCCAAAAGAATGATTAATTTTTGTCATCAGTATCACATTTCCCTTCGACATTCCACTGCTTATTATCCACAGGGAAATGGTTTGGCTGAATCATAAAATAAGAGCCTTGTAAGAATCATTAAGAAGCTGCTGCAAGAAAATAAAAAAGCTTGGCATTTGAAATTGAAATATGCTTTGTGGGCTGATCGGATTTGCACAAAGAGGTCCATTGGAACATCACCATATGAGCTAGTATATGGGGCTGAGGCCATATTTCCAACATCCCTTGGAGTACCAGTAATGAAGTTGATTCAAGGATTAGAAGAGGAACCGAATGCTATACAACGAAGGATAAATCAGCTGATAGCTTTGCAAGAGAAAAGAAATGAGGTGTTTGATAGTCATCAACAAAACCAGAACAAAATCAAGAGAGCATTTGACAAAAAAATTAAAGAAGTTACATTCAAGATCCATGATAAAGTTTTGAAATGGGAAGCTAGAATTGAAGAGAAAGGTAAGCATGGTAAATTCGAAAATTTGTGGAAAGGGCCATATCAAATTTCCGCTTTCCATGGAAATAACACTTACATTCTGCAGGAGATTGATGGAAAGCCATATGCTGGAGGACCTGTTAATGGCAGGTTCCTAAAGCATTACTATTGATTAAAATTCTGCCAAGTTTCTCACAACATTGTATATACCTGTTTTATCAGTCTTTCTTTGTTGCAAATAAATGACAAGCTGAACAGGAAGCTCAAGCCTGAGGTGAAGACCCATAAAGCTAGAAAAGGATGCTTGTCAACTCCATCTATGTTTTCATAAAATAGAAAAAGCACTGGACATACGAGTTCTTAGTGTACTACAGGAGCACACTATCCCAAGTGGAGCCACTGTTATCACTTTAAAAAAAGATCTGATATATGTAACTTTTCATCCTAGCCCGATGACAAAGGTCAGTGTTAGTCTATGTTGTTTTCATTTTTTTTTCTCCCTAAAGTCTGAAGTTTTAAGAGGTCATGAGTCAAGTATATTCCTATCTACCATTGGTTCTCCTTCATTCACCATTGTTTCATAGCCACGTGTCATTTTGTTATCCACCACCAAGAACAGAGGAAACAGGGGAAGAGATACAACGCCAGCAAAGGAAGGACACAGGAAAAACAGTCACCACATCCAAAGAAGACAATATAGAAGACTTGAAAAGAAAATTTGAATCAGCTAATCATGATATTTCCAGACTGAAGAAAGCTGCTAGAAAACATGTCATCATACAAGCTAATTATTACAGAATTAAAACCTTATGGGAGGAGAATGCAGCTGTAGAGGTGGTTGACTGTAATACTCAATTTCATACTTGGACAGTGCCGGAAATCAAAGAAGCCAAGTTCATCAGGATGATTAATATGCAATTGAGAGCTGGGAACAAGATTATGAAGAAACAAATAGAAGATCTAAAGGCACAGTTAAGTCAGCTAAAGGAACTTTCTAAATGAAATCACATTTCAAGTAAGAGTATGTTTTGAATTTTGATGAGTTTGCTTGGTATCATCTTCTTGAAGAATTCTAAATGTCCATTCAGTTTTGGAAAGTTTAAAGGAAGTTTTGAAAACAAAGTGTTCGATTAATAAAATTTTTGGGTTGAGAACTATGTCTTTTAAACAACTCAGCAGTTTCGTAGCGCGCTATGAAACTACTGAAGGTGATGATTAAGGCTCAGCAGTTTCGTAGCGTGCTACGAAACTGCTGAAGCTAAAGGTTCCAATACAAATCAACCAATTTTGAAACAGAAGCAGGAAAATTTTGAAGGAGACATCTGAAGCTACAACAATCAATCATATTAAGACAGATGGAGAAATATGGTTGGGATCCAAATTTGAATTTTGTCATAACGTGAGCAGTTTAAGCACGGTTCAGATATGTTAAGACAACCTGAATGCGTTTTTTGTTTTAAAAGCAGTGGACAACACATCAATAGACATGGCCACCTGTCACGTTTTGGAAAGCAAAGATGAAAGAACGGATTCTGTGGATTTGAAAACCATAAGACCGAGGAGCAAGGGTAGTTTCCTATATTTCAGGACAGTGGAGAGGATATGGCATATAAGACCAACGTGGAGCATTGAACACCAATCCCAACCAAACTAAAAGAGGACCAGATGTCAAAGAACGAGAATAATCCTAATCAAAGCCATTGTTCGTGTAATATGAAGTTAGAGTCCTATTTGATTTAGATCTCTAAAAACTCTAGTTAACAGTTTGTTGTATTTATTAAGTAGTTAAAGTTTAATATGTGTCAGTAATAGAAGTAGTTTTCGAGTTCCCCTCATGCTTGAGGAGGAATCTCAATTAGATAGAAGAAGAACTCTGTATATAGCTGGAGCAGCAATGTAAAAAGGGTTGGAAATTTTATGAAAAAGGCTGATATTTGGCTTATGTAAGACTCTGTTTTGATAATACATGTTTGGCTTTACTTCTCAGGATTCATGAGGGATTTTATGTTCAAAATGTGTGATGTTGTCCTTTTCTTAATTCTTGCAGTGGTATGAATGTGTAATCACTTAGAATTCACTTGAGGTGCTCTAACTTCTTGTATGCATTCATAGACTGTGTGGTCCTATCTGAGTTGTAATGTTCTGAATATTTTAAATGCTGAATGCCCTGACTTCTATGTAAGGTTGAATTCATTGTCATATTGAGATGTTGTTGACTCCATAAGCCCAATGGATAGTTGCTAAATGTGTTTCCACCATTCATATTCTTACAGTCGTTTCACAAGAGTTAGCCATCTTAACTATAATCAAAATCATTAACCCCCTTTTTGAGAGAGCCCTCTCAGGTTGAGGAGGCTAAGCCTCAGCCTAAAGTAGGTTTGAAATAGTTACTTAGAGTCAACCTAATCTGCAGCCTATTAGGATCTGATTTTGAGATAACAACTCCATTCGATGATTTGACACTTCACCAGGAAGCCTTTTTTTCCAAGAAAGGTCACTTCGTCACCTCTCAAAATCGAATTTCTTCATAAAGTGACACTTGTACTTTGTGGTCCTCCTCCTTAGAATACTTGTCATACCATGTGTCAATTTTTGTCATGAGTAACCATCATTTACTCATGTTTTGATGGTCCCTACTGGGCCTAGTCTGTATGGTAGCGTCATCGAGTCACCCTTGTTCAGAGCATCCATGATGAGTCACCCTTGCATTCTTGGAGTCTATTTCATGTCCCATTATATTATGTCACAATATTCCATCCATATTTGCATACCTCTCATCCTGTGTTGCCCATTTTTTCCTCCAGTCATACTATTCCCATCCCCTCTGGAGTTGAGTCAGTTTTTGCGAGTTCAACCATGTGCTTTATGCTCTGACAAGGGTAGTCATCTGTTTGTCCCTCATTCCTACTTTCTCTCCATTATCCATGGTGCCAATCCATCAGTCACATTACTATTTTCCCTCGTGCTTTAGTTGAGGATCCTTATTGCCTCATCTATCGCGAGCCCTATTCTATCGACATCAGATCATTTATTCTAGAAGAATGGCCTAGAGGGCGGTGTATCTTGGTTCCAACTTCCATTTTTGTTCAGCGCCTTGGATCGAGCAAAGGGACTCATTATTTCCCTTTGACTTGGTTGTTTCATGTTCGTTATTCATACACTTGATTGTCCAGTGATGCAACAGATTATATCAGTGATTCCCGAGTATGTGAGAGATGTTTCATACCTCATGAGGGGGTAGCCCTTCAGGTATCCCCCCACATGCTTGGATGCATTCATATTATGGTACAACCTTAGATGCAGTTCCGCAGATTTGATGGCTTCGGTTCCTACCGATTGCATTGTTCATAGCATGAAAGTCTCCTTCAAATGATCCATTCAGTACTGCAGAGCCCTCCCCTGTTTAGCAGTGCTTCTTCGGTTGTTTTATCCTCCCTCCGACCCTTTTTTTTTAGGGAAGGGCCTTTGTATCTCATGTACTTAGATATTATTGTATTCATTCCTGGATCATGTTTTTACCAAGTGCATTATGTATATGGGACACATTGTATTATTTTCTGGCTCTGTTACGCCATCATGTCATGACCATTCAACATGTACTTCATTGCTCAGTATTATGTTTCTGGGCAAACCATTATTTTTGTACTAAGTTATCCTGATGGGTATGCCTCCCCCACCTCAGTGAGGTTTGGTACCACAACATAAAAGGAGACTTGCATTAGTCATGCCCTCTCTGTCCCTATGCTCTTTCAATTAAGCTTCATTGGTCTCTCTCTCTCTCTCTCTCTCTCTCTCTCTCTCTCTTCTTGACTCCCCTTGTTGTTTTTCTAGTGATTGTGTCTTTACAACATACTTCGGTTATACATTTTGCTCCTAACACTCATACATTGGGGGGAAATCTGTTATCACCAAAAAATTGATCATCTAGCCTAATTTACTAGATGGATAGAAGTACACCATGTAAAGCCAATTTTACCATAGTAAATTTTCTTTCATTGTGAGAAATTGCTTAATAAACCACCTTTGTCAAGTAATTTTTAGGTAAACCCATGAAGAATAATTCAATAATTCACTATTTATTTGATTTTATTCTAGGAATAATTAATTAAACCATTGTTCAATTATTATTCCTTGTTATATTTGACCCAATCATGAAAAATAAACAGATAGATCATTAATTATCTTATTTTTCTCTAAGAATAATTAATTAATCAATAATTAATTATTATTCTTTGTCAAATTTGATTAAATCCCTTAGGAACAATTAAATAGATCCTTATTTATCTATTATTCCTTAACTAATTCCATGAGATGATAAATAAATCATTTATTTATTTATTATTTCTAAATAAAAGTTTAAATACTTTTTCCCTCCTAACCAAATACAATAAAATATTCCAAGTAGTTATTCCAAGAATGGGATCAATAATATTTTATTATTGATCATTATTCGAGGATAACTCAATATTTTGTTATAAATAGAAGGGTTTTCCATTCATTATTCACTTTTGATTATTTTCATTGTTGCACTCACTGCTGTAACTCTGATTATTTGCATTATTGCACTCACTGTTATAACTCTAATTATTTTCATTGTCGCACACCATTATTTGCTGGGTTTACACATTATAGAGGAGAAAGACTCTACACAAGCTAAAGACGTTTGAGGATAGCCAAGAACCCATCCCATAGAGGGGGTCTAGTAACATTTATTTGTTCCCTTCACAATTGTTATAAAAAAACTATTCTTTGTATATCTGGTTTACATTGGACAATTGGAGTTATTACTCTTTCTTTTTGTTGTTTAACTATGATTGTGGCATAGATCTGGACTTTGGTAGGTTTTGTATCTACCAATTGCTGTAGATCTACAATGTTTAGCAGCCATTTACATTATTGAAATTGTTTGTCATCCATAATCTTAAATGGGTTATTTTCGTACATCTTTGAGAAGAAAACACTACAACAAGGGGGAGCGCGTAGATTCATTCCTCATGATGCTATAGGAGACCCGATATGAGTTATTAGCTGTGGGGTCTACACCTCAAGATTCCAAGTTAGTTAGTTTGGCCCTAAATTCTGTCTCAGATGAGTGGCAAGTCTTTGCCTACAGTATCCATGGGCAAAGAAACTTTGCCAAATTTGGATGAGATGTGGGAAACTCTTAAGAAAGAGGAGTTGAGGAGAGATCTAGTCAAGTGTAAGCTTGATGGAAGCAACAACAGTGGGTCGAAGCCCATGGAGGAGGAGGAGAATTTAGTCCTTGCATCGAAGGGGCAGTAGGAGCAACATAGACGTAAGAAGGACGTCTTGAAGATAAAGTGCTTCAGGTGTGGTGAAATGGATCACTGCACAACACAATGTCCTCTCAGGAAGAAGGAAAAATATGAGAAACATGATCCGAAGGCTACACCCATGAAGATCGGGGAGGAGGAGTTCACCATGACAACCGAGATACCTCCTGGAGGGAGGTGGGATGATTTGGAGTTGTAGTTCGAAAGAGATACAAAAGGGCAATATCCTTGAGGAGGCCACCCCTTTGATCAATTCCTTTCTACAGGAGCACAGTTCAAAAATAGGTGGATGTACTAGTGCTAAATGGTGCTAAGGAGTGTCAGAGAGACAGTTGTAGTGGCTAGGAGCGCCAAAGACTGAACAACGCAGAGCAGAGTTAGCAGTAGTGCAGGTGGCACAGAGTGGAGGCCAGCAACAGTGCAGTAGATTTAGAGGGTCAGCACAAAGACTAACAACAGTTAGAATCCAACATTCACATGGTATCATATTGAACATAATTAGTTTAGTAATTTGGGATGTTTTTCCATTGCTAATGCAGTAGCAGCAACAGTTTGCGGTGTAGGGGAAGTTGGCAGTGGTAGTGCCAATAGTAGCACATATGCAAAAATTTAGAGGGATTTGCATTATGGATTCAGTGTTGACAATGGTAGGGTCAGCAACAGTACAAATACAACATTTTCCCAATGGCTGGTGGAAAACATGTCAGACATTAGTAGCGCAGAGGGAGATGTTACAAATCAGAGTGATTCTTCAGCAGGTTGCATTGCTAGAGCACATTTCTCGCTAGGAGGGAGTGTTTCTTTCTAGTAGCATCAGATGTGCTCTAAGTATCAAATTTTATAGGGAGGCTTGGGAACATGTATTCCAAAGAACCTAGAAAAAGTTTTGGGAAATTCCACCCAGAAATGGTTTTATTAAAATAATTAATTATTTTTAATGGGGCCCTAAGTCTAAACTTAGAAAAATAAAATAATTAATGGGTATTAATCTAACTGTGGGTGTAACTTCTAGAAGAAGACGAGGATCAAGCAGAAATGATCTTAGCCATTGAATAGCTTATAATTTGGGCTATGGAATGTCGACAAGGAGATTATTTAAGGAACCTTGAGGGTCATTTGGAAAACACACAGAGTGAGTTTAGAAGTTCAATTTTATGAAGTAGAGTAACTGCCGGGAGAATTTTGATAGTGAGCCTTTGCAGTGAGGGGCAGGGATATTTTGGTTGGAGAGTCTTCTCCTAAGCTAGGAAACACAGCAAAGAGGCAAAGAGATACCAGAAGGAGGCAACGTAGTACCCAGGAGGGGTTGATGGTGAGCTAAAAGGGCTCACGCAGAGGTTGACACTGAGCCAGAAGGGTTCACACAGAGGCATCACAGTTCTCCAAGAAGAAGTCCAAATTTACTGAAGGAGCTAACATTTCTGAGCCGGGAGGGTTGGAAACTACTCCAGAAGGAAACTTGATTCCTAGTTCAGCAGACATAGAGCCGTAGAGGTTGATGCTGGACCTACGCAGAGGCAACACAGAAATAGCTGGGGACACATTAGTTCAGCTGCCAGATCAGCCATGATTTGCTAGGTAGAGTGAGGTAATCTCAAAAATTTCTTCTACCATTTGTATTTCTTTGTAACTGGATTGCCGAGAGGGCATCCAAAGTTTTATTCAGAAAACTGCTACATAATAATAAAAACCCTCAGATCTGCTGCACCAGTTTTCCCGCATTGGGTTTTTCCGGGGATATTTGTCCAAAAAAAACTATGTCGTCTGTGTGCATCTTTCTATATTGTTCAGTTTCTTGGTTCGAAAAATATTTAAATGGTGTAAGCTGCAACGTATGTATTTTGATGTTTGCCATAGGAAACTGCAAATAACTTGTTCATGCAAATCTAACAAGTAGAAGAAATATCATCAATGCTGCAGTAGGAATTCCTAGTTTAAGGAGTTTTCATAGTCAACTAAGGGTCTCCCTAGTATGGAGTCCCAATCATACCTCACATCATGGATTAGGAGACCCAACCTGAAATACTACAACTTTCCATTATCCTTAGGAATTCTCCTTAGATACAATTATCAACATAAGAGATTATGCAAACAATATTTGAAACAAGAAAGTAGGTTGACATTGTGAGGCATACAATTGCAATGTGTATATAGTAGTTTCACAGAAGGGAAAATAGGGAGTGAGACTTTAGAAGAAAGGTAATAGTATTATGATTCCCAAAAGAGACACGAAAGAGCATGAAAGAATAATAGATTAACCTGCAACTTAGTTCACAAGATAACAATGATCATGAAATCAAACAACAACACAAATTCAACAAGATGTATATTAAAGCCAGTGAAATAGTTCATTTTCATTAGTGTGTGTTAATATAAATATACACCGCAAACAATGAAATAATGGTCTCACAATAATTCACGACATGTGCATGAAAGTGCATAGACTTTGAGAGCTTCATATATTAAGTGAAAATACCAAGATATACAATTACAATGCTACCACACTAGCCCCAATATTACAACATTAAGTCACCACTTGCTCCTCCAAAGAAATATCTTCTCTCCTATGCCAAACTAGAGAAGCCAAGGTGAAAAGTACAAAATTCAAAGTACAAGCCCTTTACTTGAGTTATGAGGGTTTATTTATAAAAAATGAAGTGAATATTCACCTCCCATGTGACTCTATACCTCCCTCATGACTCTTGAGCTTCTAATATGAATTTTAAAATCCCTATGTCACCTTTAAACTTCCAATGACTCTAGAATTTTAGAGTGACTTTTCACATTCCATGAGAGACCTTTTGGTCTTCCACAAATTTTACATTTTCTCATTTTTGAAAATAAAATAATTACATTTCACAAATGATGTGGCAAGATACATTGACACTTAAGACTTTGTGATGAAACTTGGAGAAGCCATAACTTGGCATTGATGACATGTAACTTCATTGTGATGTGTCTAGGCCAATACTTTCTCCTTGCTATTGCGACTGAATTCTTCATGATGGATATTTTCTTGATCACCATATTCACCCTCCAAAGGGTTTAGATGAGTGTTGGAACCTTCCAAGTTAGTATGAGTTGCCATGTCTTTGTCTTTGTCCAAGATTCCTTCAGGTTCTTCATAATGGCCCCTTTGGTGCTTCTTCTCTACAAGTGCTCTTGTATCCTCTCCTTGGTTTCCTCCTTGAGTATCATCCTTTCATGTCTAAATAATAGTACCCGCAAATGGAAAGACAACATCAATCCCGAAATCTCCTAGTCTATCTTGTTCCTTATACAACATGTTCATCAAGCTAGGAAAGAGTGTTGGACTAAGAAGGAGGCTTAAGGATTGTGCAATACGTAGTTCTAGGAGTCATTGTGACCGCACAATGCGCAGTGGCTGAGAGACTGAGGGGAAGAACTGTGTAGTTGAAGGAGAAATTAATACAGTGAGGCATACTTTCTCACTATGATTGCCCAATGCGCAAGAATATTGACCTGAGTGATTACACAATTTCGCTAGTCAAGGAGGTAGTGAGGCATATCTATTGGCTAAGACTGTGTAGTTTGTAGTGTAAGACTTTCTGGTCGGAAGAGTTGCATAGTTTTCAAGGAAAAGAGGCAGAGAATTAACACTGATTGTGCAATACGCAATTCTTGGAGGCAGTGACTGCATAATGCACATTTCCAAGAGGAAAGGATGCTTCACTGTGACTTGAGACTATGCATTTTCCATCTCCAAGAGAGAGTTAGCAAGCTACAAAGACAAAGAATGGTCCAAAAATGAATAGGTGTGGGACCAGTTAAACAAGAGAGAGCAAGACATGCAAACAAGTCTTGAAATAATGATCTCACAATTAAATAATATTAATACAAGCCAAAATAGTAGTCAATACCCAAAATCAACAAGCATACCTTGAAACGACAACAAAGCGACACTTATTTCTAAGTGTGATAGTTAAAACATAGCTTTGAGACACTTAAAATACAAGTGTTGACTGCAAATAGAAAGTGCGCTAAGACGTGGGAGAGTGTCTAGTGCATATCCTTATGATATATATGATCATCTAATGCAAAAGAGTGCACTAGAAATTCCTCTATTGATGCGCCACAGTGAGACACATGTAAGAGTGAAAACAGTTAAAAGTGAAACTTGTGATGGTAAGAAAAATGAAAATGACACTTGAAAAAGCTAGAAAAAGTGAAAGCAACACATGCCAGAGCGAAGAAAAAGAAAAAGAGAAAATTGTGAAAGTGAACTGAAGGAGAAAAGACAATCACAAAAGTGAAAGCAATACTTGTGAAAGCAAAGGTACACAAAAGTGATAGTTGAGAAATCTCACCAGAATGATGATACGATTGCAACAAACAATGAGAGAGACTGTCAAATAATGTTGCACATTGATTGTCAGCATAGATTACCCAGTGCATTGTCCTTATGGATTGCATAATCATTGTCAACTGTGAATATGAAAGCACTATAAATAAACATTTCACAAGAACTATTCCTAGGCACTGTGCAAGCCTTAGTCTCAAAAACTACGTAATGCCCATCTTCAAAGATAGTCATGGACTACTATGCTTTCTAGAATGAGGTGCGCCTGTGAATGCATCAAAAGATAATCATGTGTAAGCAAGTGAGTTTGATGGTTAAAATCTTAGAAGAAGACTTGAACACTTAGCAAAACACCAACCAATCATGAAGCAACTATGATTAAATTAGAACGAAAAATCGTAGGATCACAAGTAGGCTCCAAAATTCAAGTGTAAGAAAAATTTTGGAGGGTGTTTGTTGCAACGACAACAAGCTGTCCCCAAGTAGCCATTTGAATTAATTATTTTTTACTTGGTTAGTTTGTGACTCATGCTTGTCTTGTTACTATGGTAATGGATACTATAGTTCTATACAATATTGTATAATAGTTCAAATCAAAGGTTGTAGGTTCACCATGTTGAGCAATAATTTCAATAATTGTTTTTGGTGTATATGCCTTAGTTGCAGAAGTAATGCTATGTGCACAATGTGGTACTCTCATTCAAATATTTTCACTTATACATCTCATTGTTCATTTTTATATATACATAGAGTCAAACTATGGTACAGAAGTACCTTTTTTCCCATGAGAAATATCTTTATGTTCTATATGAGGAATGCACATGTTATAGCCTTAAAGGGAATTCTCATACAACAAAGGTTGAAGCCATTAAAAAATATATTCATTATCAACTTAGCATGTCACATGTGGGAATTGAATACTAGTGGGGAAGATAACAACATTTCTCACAACCATCTAAGCTAAATCCAATTGATGTCTTTGGTATAATAGTTTATGCTCTTTTTATCTACAATTTAAAATTCAAGCAAAAGATATGGTTTATTGTGATTGCTAAGATATTACTTATCTAGACTTTGATTCAGAACTTTTTTGAATATGCATTCTCCTACCATCACTCGTGTGGTGTTGAATAGCAAGGAAAACTAGTGTTCCAGAAAGATGAAATACAAAGTCATTTTTGATGATTTGTAGGATTGAATTTGTGAAGGAGAGGAGGACAATGGACCTAAGAAGCCTACATCAAACAATAAGCTAGCCATGTGGAAGAATAAAAAAAAAAATCCCATGCCCTTATTGTTGCATCAATAAGTGAAGAGGTAACCCACCATATTATTTCCATTACAAATTCTTATGGTTATCTAAAGAAGATAAAATATTTGTATGACTCACATTCAAAATTGGTGCTTGTTCAACTATTGGTGGAACTCTTAAACCTAGCCTTGAAGGATGATGATGCCATAACCTTGGATTCTAGGAGCAAACCCATCATGCATGGCATATATGAAACTGGGGTGAATAAATATCTTCCTCTCACAACCTTTGTCAAGGCCCTCTACCGTACACATTCTCACTATCTTGAATCCTTGGAAGCTAGTGACCAACTAAAGTCTATTACATTTGATTCTAGTGGTGAAAGTCACAGAATGTGAGAAAGCCTTTGGGAAGAGGAAGAAAACAATTAATCTCCCTAAAGAAACCATATACCTTGGTTATAGAGGGAAGAAATAGTCACCTAAGTCTTCTAGTGGAGAAAGTATTAAGAGAGGATGTGGAAGAAAGGACTTAAGGAGGGTTTACACAGCCATGGTGATAGATCTAATATTAATTGTGCCCATTTTGGTAGAAATGGACATGATGCATCGACATGTAGAATCCCTTTGGAGAGGATTGAATACAAACAAGAGAAAAAAGAAGGCATAGTGAAAACAATAAATCCAACAAATAATGAAATGTAATGGGGGGAAATGGCTATGATCGTGCGACAAGTCCCAAACTTGCAACCATCACATGATAATGATTAAGCTACACCGTCTGACTGTAGACTTGACTGAATACTCACCATCCCCTCTTCCTCTCTTCGACTCTCAAGGTGGCTTCATATTGTGGGGACCGAAGCGCATATTCTGCGGGCATCATTTTTGGTCGGACTCAATATCATCTCCTAGGTCAACTACAGAAATTTCAGAGTCTGAAATGGATGACAAGCTCATAGACTTTTTAGAGGACCCCTATGAGTCTTCTTCCATCTGGATTGAGCCTCCACATCGGTTGATAACAATGGATCCACTGGCGGCAGGTGATATACTCGCTTCCTTGGTCAGCGATTCTAGGGTTTCCCCGACATATTATCTTGTTCGCCCTAACCCTAATGATTTGGCTCCCTTTCGAACTGTCGGTTATGTTTCTATGGGAACTCCATTTCACTGTTACCCTGATGACCCCCTGCTCTATAACTTACCTGATTACCTGATCCCATCTGCTTCCTTGCTTCATTTTTGGAATCCTGTCTTGGCATTCAACCTCCGATGACCTCTTCTGCAAATCTAGGACCCTCTAGGGTTTACACTTCTGATCCATCGCTCACTCTTCATCGCCATCTCACCCTCCCCTCCACCCTTCTATTACTGTTCCTCCCTCCTCTGGATGTTTCAAAGGAGTCCCCATTCCGCAACATGATGTCCCTATTGAGCTTGTTAGGGTTAACACTTCCTCAAAAACTCCTTCCACCGAAGCTGCTCACCTAGAATTCGGAACTCGCAAGTGCGGGGTAAAAAAATAAAAGTGTATTAAGGTGAGCAAGAAGGGAATTCAACTTATTCTTGGTGAAGGGCTTCCTATGGCCGACATCATCAGCACAACAAACAAGGTTCTGGTTGGAAGGGTATGCGACAATAATTATACCTCTTCCCAACTGTGAAAATAGATTTCAAAGATCTGGGGTCAAATATTGCAGGTGATACCGTCAGTTGTTACAATGTTAAAGGGATGGTTCACTTTCCATTTCCACAAACTTGAACATGTAGACTAGGTACTGAGTAAATTTTGGCACATAGAAATGGTACCTGTTTTACTCAAATGGTGGAGTCCCCTTTCAATGCTGATCAAGAACAGTTGGGTGCTCATCTAATTTGGGTTAGGTTACTGGGTCTACCTTTTCATTTATGGTCAAAGGACATTTTCAAGTGCATTGGGAACACTCTAGGGACATACCTTGACCATGATAAATCTTTCATTGAGACATGGAATATGGGTTTTGCTCGAATGCTGGTTCAATTGGATACCCGTGAAGGACTGGAGGAGAACATGTAGATTCTTTGGAGGAATACTACCAGGGCTCAAATTCTGGATTATGGAGTTTCAATCCGTTTTTGGTGTTGCCACAAATTTGGACACCTATATAAAGAATGTCCCCTACTAGCCAAGGAGCTCCCATCATTGGCGGGACATGATGACACTGGAAAGGCCGGGAAGTCTAAAGTCTACACAAAAGGATTAATAGTCAATGAGGGAGGGGCCATCAAAATCAAAGTCAACTATGGCTAAACAAAGGCAACCAACTGCTGTACCGCAACCGCCTTCTCCAATGGTAACTAGGGCACGCTCTGCTGCTACTAGATGTCATCCGAGTAGTGAATACTTTCCTCACCTCTCTTCTCCTTTTGTATCTATTGGATCATCTGCATATTCTCATGCACCTCTAAGGGATGTTATTCAATCTAGACATAATTTGAACTTGATTCCTTGTCCCTCTACCATTTCCCCTGACATTTACTCAAACCCTCCTCCTGCCATCCCTACTTTTCCCTCGTGCCCCTCCTCCTCTCTTGATGCATCCTCTGAATCAAATTTCAGCCATTGATATAGTTTGTGATATGTTGACAAGGTGATCTCATCCTTTGGTGGTGGACTGGGCTCATCCTCCCCCACGAAAATCCCGAAGCATCCTAAATCCTCCAGGGTTAGACATTCCAACATCTCCAAGGCCATTCAATAGGGCGATCTTAATGTGGGTGAAGGTAGGTAAATCTCCATCGATGGGGTTCTTAGAGAAATAAATAACCTCACCATGTCCCCCTCATGAAGTGGCTCTCCTTC
>APFE030682296.1:0-12500 GCA_000404065.3 Pinus taeda
AGGCGCCGCAGGAGATGCCGCAGAAGGTGTTCTGGGTTTAGTTTTCTGTTATTGTGGATCTGGTTATCTGGGTGACTAACTGGTACTTGATGATCATTTGATATTTATGGATCCAGTTTGAAAATTTATGAAAAGTGGTCCTTGAAAGAAAAGAAGTAGGGGGTTGTAGCTCCCTTCCAGGAGAGACTGGAAAACGAGAGAGAGTTGTAGCTCTCTGCAGGTTGCAGCCTGCGTACTGGTAAAGGACTGCACCAGTACAAGACCATTGTAAAAGGAGTTTCTAATTTGAAGAAGATAGAGACATATTGCAGCAGGTGGTTTTCACCCACATTGGGTTTCCACCTTATATCTGGTGTTCTTTGATGTGACTGTCTGCTTTTCTTATTCATGCTCATTATTTATGGTATTGGTATGCAAAAATAATTCAAAGTATAAATAAGGAAGTTTTGGTAAAAGAATTAGATAATACTGATTCACCCCCCCCCCTCAGTATTATTGTCAACAGCATAGGGAACTAAAAAATAAAGGTCCTAAGCATCTAGAGTTGGGGTACATAACTCCTTAATGAATTCATTGTTTTGCCAAACAAATAGTTAACTATTTATAGATTTGAGAAAAGTATATACTATGGCGCTACTTTTCAATTAAAGAGGTAATCTCTAACACCCATGTTTCGGGATTATACTAGTCCTTAATCTTTGGCACTCTTTGAATAGCCCCAAAATACTCAATAACGTTTTTTTGAATATTGGCCCAATGGACTAGCATAAATGATGTCACCTCCCCACTTCATTAGCAGTAACTCATCAAATGCTTCAAAAATATCAATACTTGGTTGGTGAACAGAGCACGCTATTGTCCTTCTCATGTCCACTATATTCCACATTGCCTGCATTACTATAACAATAACACGTGCATAAAAACCTAAGGTGGGCTCATCCATGAATATGATACAAGGGTTTTTGACAAGCTCTACAACAATTGTCATTATTTTGTATTGCTCAATACATAAACCACTAACACTGGGAATGCCAATTAGAGAATATTTCAAATCATCTAATTCAACCAGGTGCATGACTTCACTATAACAAAACCACCGTACCTAATCAGAGGTGGTCACTATGCTAACCCAAGAGTCAAGGTGTACTTATGAGCATGGGGTCAAATCTCCTTGCGTGAGACAAACTACAAGTATACAAAAAGGTACCATAGTTAACATCAATTCTTCAAACATCAAATAATACTTATCTTTGTCATGCACCAAGCAAGCGTTATCTTCATGCTGGTATAACATCCATAACAATAATTTGTATCAAGTATATTATCTTTGTTTCCAGTGTTAATATGTGGAACCAAAATTGTTATCACAAGATTTTAATATAATTTTTGTTGAAGAAAAAAGCAGGCCAATATCCACTATGGTTTGAAGGAAATTCAGCGAAATGAGGCTTGCAACTTTGGTTTGTTGGATTTATGTGAATCTAGCCTTTAAATCTTATATAACATGTAAGTATACTTACAATTATTCTACTACCCAATGTCAATCTCTTAAACTGGTTATACACTTGAAAGTATATGTCATAGGCATCAGTAATATATTTTGTCCCTAGGATGAAGAAGCAAAAACTTAAGTAGCCATGGTTTAAAGTGGCTATGTGTTGACATTTGGAGGTAAGGTGAAGCCCTGTTATTATTTCCAAGACCAGTCCCAAGCTTATGTATCCTATGAGACCATTTTTATTCTTACCTCAATATAGAACTACAACATTTATTTAACGCGGAGTTATGGTCTCCTTTGAAATTTGAATAGCAATATTCTTAATGCATGATCTAAAATAGATGAGTGATTAAGCACTCCATTGGTGGTACATTTTACTAGTAAAATCACACTCATGATGAGATATTGGAAGGTTCTTCGTTGAAGGCACCTGGGTGTGTTGAAATTATGGGATCTCAGTTCAAATTGGAGCATAAGATTAGCTAGCCCTTCACTCAGGCATAACTCACATCGATGCTTTCTAACCATAGTGGTATTAGAAAATTTTCAAATTGTATTGTAAACTAAAATAATTCTCATTGATGGCTTGGTAATGCAGGCAATCGAGCATCAAGAATTATTTGGAAATTATACCTCGTTACTTGACCACATGTCACTACTTAAGGAGAGAAGGAAAGATAACCCATTCAAGCTTTCTAGTGAAGGAATCTGGAATAGCTATTGGGGTGTGTCCAATCTGAATGTAACATTTTACATACAAAAAAGGTTGAGCCAATCTCATGGTTAATAATTTTAATTGTGTGAAGTCAATTCCTTAACAACAACAACTACACAATAGGCCTTAATATTGCTGACATATATAGCTAGGAGAATTTACCCTCCATCACCTTAAGGAGAAAGAATAAATGGTTCTTCAGACAAGTTGTGTAGTCGTAAGTGGAATAACCATAAAATGCTATAATTGTGATTATTTTACTTGTAATTAACCCCCCATTTCAGTTTAAGGATACTAAGATATTTTTTGTACAATGCAAGGGTATGGATATTCTATATTGGTCAACATTCTATACTTGCCTATGAACAAAATTAGTCAATTATCCACACAAATCTCATTTTCCAGATGTAGAGATAATTTTGTATCACAAGATCACATTCCTCTCAAACTTCCCCTATTAACTAATTCCCAATAAGCAACGCCTCTAATAGTTCATAAAATAAAGGAACAAAACCCCTCTATTTCTCTTCATGCGCTCGTGTAATATGATCACATTGGAGAGCCTTCTAGAGCATGTGCAAGGCATTCTAAATAGCAAGGGTTATCAAAAATAATATCCCCCTTTAGATGCACCATAACATGTGATGTTCCCCATATTCTTCATTTGAATAATAACCATGGAGATAAATTATAAGAAGACTGTTCTCATCAACTGGAAATGGGAATGGCATTAAACCCTGTGAAATGAAAAGAAGATTCTATGTATGTATAAAGCCCATGGAGAAGATGCCAAAGCATGTATAGATTTGGGCCTTTCTTTTATTGAGTTAGATTGAATGAATATCGTATACCCTTCTTTTGATAATATGAGTTTGTACCTAGTTGTAAAAAAAGAAATCTTATGCAAATTGTGGGTCCATACCACATAGCTTTTGGCTACATTTAGTTGCCGCAGTGTTATTGAAAATATTTTACCTATCAAAGGGAGAGATAACTAGGGAGGTTAAAATATGATTAAAAGAATACATTTTGAGAATGGATGTAGTAGGATTTATTTGATTCTTATTATTGTTAATGGAGATAAGGTAAACTATAAATCACATACCTATCAATTGTTCATGATCATCTCTTCACTTCCACTCCTCCTTTTAGTCAATACTTGCTTCATCTTCTTAAGCTCTCTAGTTTTACATTTGGTAGATGGAAGTGACTCTATTGTGCTCAACCATTGTTCATGTTTGCTTTATTTCAATATGGAGCAAACAATCGAAACTAAAAACTCCTCAATGAGCTTTTGCCAATGGTAAAAAAAAGTAGGTCCATGCTTCATCACTTAGATAAATAAACCAATATAGTGCCTAAAAAAATGTTTCAACACAATATTTGAAAGTTCGAATAGCTCCCTAGACCCCCAATTATAAAAACATGCAACAATGACAATTAATTGAAGAAAAGGGAGCATAGATGTAATGCATTCACCTATTTTAGTATAAAGATAGGTGTCTTGCACCATCTTTAGATGGTCCTCAGGTTCTCTACCCCTTCCTAAACAAACCCAAGAACAAATCTAAACAACAGAGTACATTTGCATATATCAAATCATGTAACTTAATGTTGGGCCCGTGGAATTTGAATTAGTGACATTATTTTTCCAATTGGCACGAAAAAAAAAATCCAAAAACAAAACGGAAAACTTTCTCTGAAAATCTTGGGATGACTTATTATGATGTCGAGTTTGATATTTAAAACAAGTGCTTATACAAATGTGATGCAAAAGGAAAAGAACTCAAAGGTCTTCAGTTATAGGTTTGGATCATTTCAAAGAATGTGTCATAACAGCTACAACACCCTCCAAAATTTTGGCTTGCACTCAAATTTTAGAGCCTTCCTTATTTTTTCCTTTGATGGTTGCAAATACTCGAGCTCATTCCTTGAACTCCTTTAGAGTTTTTTCACTCTTTTTCTTATTTAACCAACTGTTGTCTTTCGGCGTGTTGATTTATTTGTCATGCTTGTGATCTTGTTCTGGTGTTTTGAAAGGTTTTTGTTTGTGTGTTTGGGTTTTCCTAGCTATGTGAACATCGGTCACACTCACACACAAAGTTGTAAGCATTGTCACACAAGTGTCGCCATAGTCATCCAAAGGTTTATCTCAAGTGTCGCACTTGTCGCTTTCAGCTCTAGACAGTCCCATGGAGGGTCATGCTTTGTTATGTTGTCCTGGTGGTCAGTGTTGTCATGTTGTCGAAGTATGCTAAGTGTTTGATCACAATGTCAAGTCATCACCAATTCACTTGCCTCTCACACTTAGCCATTTTCCTTAAAATCTCTCGATGGAACAACTCCACTTCACCGAACCCCGACTGAGTTAAACTACGTAGTCTTAGCCCTCAGTGGTGCTTCTATGTTGCCTAGAACTGTGCAGTGCTTGAGGTTGTCCTCCAGGTCAGTTGCATTGCACAATCCTAGAGGTGAGCAGCTTATTTTCCTTCCCAAAACTGCACAGAAACTACATCAAAGCTTGACCTAAACTGTGCACTCTACAAGATCAGTTATCAAGCCCCCTTCCTACTTTTTGGAACCCCGCATTGCATAGAAACCTGATACCCACACTGCTCCTAGAAACTACGTAGAGGTTTCCTCCTAGTGACCTCCCTCAGTTGAGACTCACTGCCATCAAAAACTGCACAGAACTGTCCTCTGGTCCCTCTATTGTCATGCCTTCTCTTCCCTTAGGAAATTGCATAGAGGTGTCCCTCAGGGTCCCACTTTTTAGTTGCCACTAGTGTCCTCAAACTGCACAATCGTGCCTCCTAGTGGCCTCTACGCAATTTTCGTCAATAGTGAACATTGTGCCTCGGAGTCCCTCATCCAAGCCTGAGCTATGCTTTGCATAGTCTCAGTGACCAATGTCCCTCCCTGTCACCTGGAACTGGGTAGTGCACAGTTACTAGGCCCTCTACCTAGCCTCTCATATGTCCCAGGCCCAAACCATGGAAAACAATGCAACATGATAGACTAGGAAGTTTTGGATTTGATGTCGTCCCGTCATGAGTGAATTGTAGAAACAGGTACTTTGATATATCATGGCAAAGATGATGAACGGGATGAAGAAAGATTGCACATGCCATAAGACTTACTTGCAGCTAGATGGACGAAAGAAGCCCATCAAACAGTAATTGAAAGGAACACATGCATGTAACCATCATGCAAGACTAAGACCGTTGAAGACCCTGTAACATCAAGCCATGTGAAGGAGAAGACAAAGCACGCCTGAGAGTACATCCATCACTTAGCAACACGGCAACTTGACATTGCCACCACAGCCAACCAGTCCATGTCAGCAATGTCATGTCAAGTTGTGTCATGAGTTCTCGAGGCCACATCACCACTATGGGCCATATATATTGTAACTAAATTTAATGTAAAGTGAAATTCCAATGGATGCACAAATGAAGTTGAAGAGTCATGTCTGTTGAAAAGTCATAGGAAGTTGAATGGTCATGAGGGTAGTCCAAGGGTCACAAGGGTCAAGCATCACCCTTGGCTATATACACCCCTCCCAATGTATGAGTAAGGACTTTTCACGTTGGCTCTTCCCACATAGCCTTGAGATTTTCAATCTATTCTTTGAGGAGCAAGGAGTGGCTCCAATGTCCCACTACTAGGACTAGTGATGTATGGTGTACAAATGTGTCTTGGAACTGTTGCTTAATTCAGAAGCCTATTAAGGCTAGCACGTTTTCACACATTTTTTATAGATGTTTGTAAGAAAACTCTTTAAACATTTGTAATGCATGTTTTCTTAACTTGTACTAAGATAGTTGAACTACTTTAGTTGTTTTAGTACTTACATTGTTGAAAATGTGATGCATCGCTTACCATTATTGTCTCGTCCTTATGGACTACTCTACAGGACATTAGACAAACCTATCTTGTTTACTAGTTATAACGACCGTCACATCTGTGTGGAGTACTCTGCTGGATGGTGTACGTGTTTTCCCTTACATTTTTTTTTTAACGAATTCCGCATCTACTTTGGACTACTCCGCTGGATGTTGGACATACCCTTTTTGGTTCACGTGTGTCTCTTCTTGGGTGGTACTACTACCTCTCACTTATAGGCTCACTTTACTCTCCCCCTTTGCAGTAAGAGAACCTAGAGACAAGTTACATTACGCATTCACCAGGCGTACTCACCTCGCTTTTTGAAGATACAATCATAACACTCCCAAGTGCTGAACAACAAGAGCTAAGGCAAATCTCTAAGAGAATGGAAATCGGGACATCATACCAGATGGGACTCCTACACCAAACAGTGTAAGTTCTAGTTGGGACTTCATACCAAGGAGATCCCCTAAATGTTGGATGGTCCAGCACCGTCAACATTTCTGGTGCTAGAAGGAGGGCCACCAACATTTTATGGTTGATTATCCCACCGACCCCACTCATCCATCATCTAGTCAAGGCAGTAACACTCACTCCCTCTCCCCTACACGCAACTCTGAATTTGGTCATTTCTCACATCCCATACCAAAACGTGAAATCTCGTATCAGCATATCCAAGTTGTCTATCCCATCACCCATCAATTTGGTAAAGTTTTTGGACTAATTCTGGGAGTGCACGCTCTTCCATATTCTCAGAGGAAGCAAAAGACTACCCCCACAGAAGTGGTAGTTTCATCTGTGAAAGAAGCGATCTTCGCCACTCTTGAAGATTTGGTAGAATTTGTGGAAAAATAAGAGGAACCTCCAATCTTTCGAAAGGAAGAATAAGGCAACCTCTTACTTTTGGGCTCGAGATTTGGCGCAGGAGGCGGAGGAAGTGGAGGCGAAGAGGAACCAACATATTCAAAGGAATAACCATCATATTCAGAAGAAGAGGAGGAGGATGAAGAGGAGGAAAACATGGCAGAGCAAAATCTGGAATGGATGGCTCAGGGCCCATTGGCACTCCCGGGTGTCTCACACAAGATGTCAAGACACGTGTAGAAGTTCTTACTGAAATATGACCATGACAAGACAATGAAGGTAGAAGACCACTTAAACACATTCTTTCTACATCTGTAGACACTCGAGGTACATTATGATGACGTTGCATGCAAATTGTTCCCATGTACCTTGGATGCCAAAGTAGTTGTATGGTACCACAACCTTCCACCAAATTCCATCCAGAACTGGGGGGTGTTCAAGAGAATTTTCCTTGAGAAGTTTGCTGAAGAAAAAACCCCCGCCGTGTTGCTAAAGGAGTTGGGTAGTCTCAATATGGAGTAGAAAGAAAAAGTAAAATATTTTAATTAGAGGTTTAACCACATTCTGAACAAGTTCTCAGCAGACACCAAACCTCATGACTCCATCAATGTTGACTACTACACATCTGCACTGTCGACCAATATTGTGTAGTTCATCAAGCGAGCTATGAACCAACATTGACAAAAAAAAATATAAAGAGGTGATTGCCATGGAGAAAGACCTACCTGCTATTGGAGTCATCGCGGACGATGAATCCACTAAGGAATCCAAATACACGGGCAAGAGGTCTTACACCTCTGTGAGTAAGGCTAAAGAAAAAGAAGCAAGAGATATTGAGAACCTTACTCATCTCCTCAAGTCCCTAACCACTAAAGTTGCTGAACTCAAACAACAAACGAGCGAGATGATCGTGAGAAGCAAACCTTCCAGGCATCCATAGAAGAAGAAAATAGATTTAGGCAGCAACAGCAGCAACCAGTTGGCCAAATCTATGCAAAGCTCCAATCTGGTGTTAAACCTTGACCAGCTCGCGACATATTCATATTTTGTGTCTCATCACGAAAAGCATTCGAAAAGAACATGCCCGAAATAGAACCGTGGAATGAGTAGCATGGCTACACAGTTCTCTAATAACATCACGGTTAATGAGCGGGTTGAGTCTGACCATGAAGAAGAAGAAGTTGTTGCATCTGATGAAGCCCCTCGTAATGGCCATGTAGTAAACATGTATCGGTCCACTCGCACAGCCCATAAGAGTACCATCGACAAGGAACCTCCAAGTGACGGTTTGGCCCCAAAGTAGAACAACCGATATAACTTGAGAAGCTAAGGGTGTCCCACTATGATTGAGATACCGAGAGATGAGATAAGACCAGACATACTAAGGATAGTAGGTCCACTAGTCAAATCAACACAGAAAAATTAGAGCAAGTATGGGAAGACAAATACAATAAAGAGACTGTGAGCAGCAAAGATAAGAGCAGCTCATCGGAAACCATGAACAAAAGTCCACCCGTGGACACCTTGGTGAGTCTCCCCACTTTGGATTATAACATTGTAGAAGATATGAAGAAGACTTGTGCACAAATATCTTTTTGTGAGTTAACCAAAATCACGAGTCAGCGGGACATTCTTCTACAAGCACTTGGGAAAACCTCTACAGGTAATGCTACCTCTTCTAGCAAGGTATCAAGTAAGTCTCCTGACACACTCACATTTGTGCTCAATGTGCTCCACACGGAGGAGGCGAACTCACTCTGCCCACCATTCTTATTATCATTTGAAATTTTCAATTTCAATGTTCACAAGTGCTTGGTTGATTATGTTGCATCATTCAATGTCATGCCACTCTCCATTACTAAGAAGATCAATGCTCAATGGAGTAACACAAGTGCACAGATTATCCAACTAGATAGAACATGCATATCATCCATTGGTGAACTCAAGGATGTGATCATCTGGTTATCGTCTGATGGACGTTTTCATCAGTGCATTAATATTGTAGTTGTGGACATCCCGAAATCATACAATGTATTATTGAGTAGATACTGGTCAAGCAAGCTGCAAGGATACTTTTCTACTGATTGCTCAAACTTATGGCTTTTGTACAAGGGAAGAAACAACTAGATTGGGGTATTGCCAGAAAGATACATGAAGCACAATGTGACTCCCTTGAATGGATTAAATGAACCATTGGCTTTCGCGGAAATTATGTTCGGCAATTGCTTTCACAAACCACAGTTGGGGTGTTATCTTGTAGAGCCATCCCCTGCCCCACCAAACACACAATTGGGTCTCCTTCCATACCCAACTGGCGAAAATGGAACTTGTACAATAGATTGTAACAGTAGTAGCAGTAGTGATAGTATTACTAGTATGGCAAGCAGTCCTTGTACAAATGACATGTGGACCATGTACTTTAACAGATCCAAGACACGGGAGGGCTCTGGAGCAGGTTGTGATTTAACAAAACCACTGTAGAGAAAACACTTAACCTCTAGCTGCTTGGAATTCGAGTGCACAAACAACATCGTCAAGTATGAAGCACTCGTCTTCAGCTTACAGAAAGCCATCATCAACGTTGTTATGCTAAAAGTGGTAGGTGACTTAGAGATCATGGTGCGTCAGGTACGTAACACCATACACTGTGTGTCACTCTGTCTCAAGAGTTATCAATAAGAGGTATGGTGACTTATCTCTCAATTCCAAGCTTTTAATATTATTTCAATGCCACGAATGTGTAACCCAGCTACAAATGCCTTGGTGAATGCAGTTACTAGGATGTCACCATTAAGGGATATATTTTATGTTGATATCTTTTAAAAATCATCTGTCCCAGATAACATCACTAATTTACGTGTTTTTGATGATGATAAATAGATATTACATTTCATGGATAATGTCGGCATCTTCAAAGACGTAGTAATAGACGAGGACGAGCATGAGCAGTCTGTGTGATTCAGAGCTCAAAATTCAAAGTTGTCAGATAAGTGTGGAACCTGAACAACCATGTAGTACTCACCGTTATGAATCTGGCACAACTCATTTTGCACGAAAAGGACACTGTATGCTCCCATAAATGCATTATGTCTATTTTCTCAAACATGCGAATTTGGTAAAAAAAAAATGCAGCACTGCATAGTCAATAGTTTGTAATGTTGATGTGGCAGGCTGTCTAGGATGTTGACGTGGTAGGTGTTTGTACATTTGATTGGGTTTCCTCCGACGAATCAAGTGGTGCCAACAGGCACCTCGTCATTAGTGTGATGTGGCAGAATTTCATTAGTTTGTTGGTTTTGTGGTGGCCAATCACAGGCTGCCATGTGGCATGGCCAGGGGCCGCCACATGACAGCCAGAGGGCCACCAAATTTTTATGGGAGGTCGAAATAGAGGTTTCAACGATCAAACTCGCGACATATCGGTAATGAACACGAGTCCTAACCACCACGCCATCACATTGTTACTTAATATACTATGAATCATGAATGGTTTTGTTATGAAGTTGTATGCGCATCAGGGGTGGGGTCCGAGGTCTAGCCCCAGCCCCAGTCACCACGCCTAGGGATGGGAGCATGGGCAAGAGGCTAGCTTTCCGCCCCCACTAACCATGAAATACCCGCCAACGCAATCACATTGTTAGAAAATTATATATTACAGAGCAATGGAACACATAAAATATATTGCAAAAATATAAACACATAAAACAAGAGAGACACGGTTATACGTGGTTCACCCAATTTGGGTTACGTCCATGGAGAAACAAACAGTCCTTCCTTTTATATTATCTATCAAAATGAAGAGATACAACCTATAGAAGATCTGATGTAATTCCCTCTTGGCTCTCACACAATCTCCTCTCTCTTTCTCACTCATAATACCAATCCACATAGACACAATACAATTCCCTCATATATAGTGAGGGGTTGCCTTCTACGGAAAAAAACCCTAAATTAAACATAACTTCTACCATCATATCTCTGCCTAATGAATGGCCTAGATTGACTACGAAATTACAACATTTTACAAGGCAATTTTACATCTATTTTTAGCTTCAGGGGCAGCCGCCCCACCCTGGACCCCCCTTGCAACGCAAATATTATGGACGGTGTTTCCGCCACATTATGAACTGGGGTCCAATGTGGTGATACCTCTGAATAAAGAAGATAATCAGGCTCGACACCCAACACGCCTCATGTGACCAGAGTTTGCAATTAGCCTAACCGCCAATATTTAACTGCTGAGCGAAGGAGTTAAGGGCCCAAGGAAGCCCATATCTTCTTCAGCAACTTCCCTAGCAGAAAGGCTAGGGAAGCCCATATCTTCTTCAGTTTTTGGTCTTTTTAGGAGCATGAAGAGGCTATCCATGCACTTTTTGGTCTTCTGAAGCCAATGGAATAGGTTTCATATCCATTGGAGCACTTTTGAAGAGATATTTTACAGGTTTGAATCTATGGGTGCTAGGATCAACTAGTGGGTTGAATTAGTTTTTGAAGGCTTTTGAGAATGGAGAGGACCTTGAAGGGGTTTTCTAGCCTTCATATGTTTTCTACAGTAGCTGAGAAATCTATGGTGTAGCTCATATTTAACCCCGTACAGAAATTACCTGCATACGAATTCTAAATCACAAGAAAAATAAAAAATGCGAGAGCATAACACATAAAACACATATACACAGAGATTTCCCATTGGATCCCAAAACCGGGACTACCAGCTTGATTTTTCATTATGCTCCTTTCAATGTTACAATACATATTTATACATGCCGAAGCATCCAATACCATGGACCGAAAACCATCGCATCCAAAACCATGGACCGAAAATCATCGCATCCAAAAAAAAGATGTGAGAAAATCATGCACAAAACCATAGGTGGGTCCGCCCAACCTAACATAGGGTCCAAAACAAAAATTTTCCGAGGCGCTGCCCCGGACCCCATAAAGTGGGGTTACAGGTACTCCTTAAACCCCTGTTAACTATGTGGAAAGAATATAACACAACCCAACAATCTCCCACTTGTTGTTTTCTTTACACAAGGGGCCACAGGAGAGCTTAGTCATTTTTCCAGCCCTGAAACACCCATTGTTTCTCTACACCAAGAGAACTTCTCAGAGCTCACAGATTTTGTCAATGCATCTGCAGTATTCTTCAAAGTGTCCACCTTTACCAGCAACACCTT
Organism: Pinus taeda; assembly: GCA_000404065.3. Taxonomy (NCBI): domain Eukaryota; kingdom Viridiplantae; phylum Streptophyta; class Pinopsida; order Pinales; family Pinaceae; genus Pinus; species Pinus taeda. Next base: position 12,143 of record APFE030682296.1, read on the forward strand.
TTTGTCTTCTATCATATCCCTCACAAAGTGATACTGAACATCACTGTGCTTTGTCTTTGAATGATAGCCAGGGTTCTTTCCCAAGAAAATTGCACTTTGGTTGTCACAGTCTATCCTTATAGCTCCCTGTACTAACCCCATACTTGAACACAATCTCTGCAAGCAAACTGCTTCCTTGCTTGCATGAGTGGCTGCCATGTATTCTGCCTCTGTAGTTGATAGTGCCACTACAGATTGTTTCTTACTCATCCAACTGACTGCACCTCCAAATAGGTTAAACACATACCCACTTGTCGATCTTCTCTGATCCAGATCTCCAGCCCAGTCTACATCAACAAAGCCACGAATATCCAACACT
>APFE030682296.1:18090-56793 GCA_000404065.3 Pinus taeda
CCAACCTAACATAGGGTCCAAAACCAAAATTTTCCGAGGCGCTGCCCCGGACCCCATAAAGTGGGGTTACGAGTACCCGTCAAACCCCCTGTTAACTATGTGGAAAGAATATAACACAACCCAACAAGTTAAGGGCCCAGGGAAGCCCATATCTTCTTCAGCAGCTTCCCTAGCAGAAAGGCTAGGGAAGCCCATATCTTCTTCAGTTTTTGGTCTTTTTAGGAGCATGAAGAGGCTAGCTATGCACTTTTTGGTCTTCTGAAGCGAATGGAATAGGTTTCATATCCATTGGAGCACTTTTGAAGAGATATTTTACAGGTTTGAGTCTATGGGTGCTAGGATAAACTAGTGGGTTGAATCAGTTTTTGAAGGCTTTTGAGAATGGAGAGGACCTTGAAGGGGTTTTCTGGCCTTCATTTGTTTTCTGCAGTAGTTGAGAAATCTATGGTGTAGCTCATATTTCTATTTTCTCATTATGTCTTTGAGAAAAGTTCTCTTTTAGTACTTCAAGTGAATTGTTGTACTTATTATGCTCATTGTCAGATGGAGTATGGGGTCTTGATTTGAGAACCCTTTTCTTGTTGATTGTTTCATGATTGAGTGTAGGTTGTCATTTTTTTAGAGTGAGAACTCTTTGCAAGAAAATGTTTCCTTGAAGGGGAAACAAGCCACTCTTTTGGTCAGCACACTTTATGTACTCTTTATCACTGACGTATTTTTAGCATAATGAGATTGGGTCAAGCCATTGGAAGCTGGACCAAGAGGACATAGCCTAGGAGGGGTGAACTCCTTTATCAATTGTTGAGTGTATTATTGTTATGCCATTATTCAGTGTTTTTTTAATTCATATTTTAGCTCATGAATTACATATAAAGACACAAAAACTCATGTAAAACTTGCAATTTAGCTCATAATCCTCAAGCACTTTGTTTACTATTCTGAATTGGAATTTAGCACAACAAACACTAAATTTCCCATTCATATCAAGTTTGGTATCAAATCTCTTGGTTTTCTTTGTGCAATGAGGATTTAATTGTTTTCAAGTGAATGTGAAGCTTACAAGTTTGAAGCTCAAGAGAGGAGAAGGTTTGGGCAGGAGAGAAAGATTGCCACAATCTCCACCACTAGTTCTACCTCAAATTGCAGTTGAAGCTTCAGTAAGCATGGGAATGAGTTCAAATCATGATAATCTCTGAGATTTGGAGGACATTATTTCATTTCTCCAACAAGAGATCATGGAGCTCAAAAGACTACTTGAAGTTGCTGAGGAAGAGAAGCAAAAGATGTGTCTGATGTTGCAGAATGTTGTGGAGGAATAGACTGATGAATCTTGTTCTACCAAAGCAGCAAAGAGTTACTACAATACTAATCAAGATTTTGGACATGGAAAGAATGCAACTTATGGCTCTTGTCAAATGGAGGATGCCTCCTATGTACCAGGGACACAAGGAGCTTTCCTTGAAGCATCCTCCATCGCTTCATCTAGGGCAGAGAAGAAGGAGGAATTTTTGGATGAGTACCCACAAGAGGCTAGTACAGAAATCCCCTCAAATAAGGAATATGGCCAAGTCGACACCTTTTTTCCACATGATGTTCAAGTTGAGGTTCTATCAGCACCAAAGTCCAAGGAGCTAAAAGAAGAAAGACCAAGATTCCAAGAAGACACCTCAAGAATTAGGAAAGAGTTTAAGAGCATCTTTGTCCCTAAATCGAAAGTTGAGGAAAATGGTAAGCATTTACATGCAGTTTCCTTACATGAGAATATTGATTTAAGCTCTTTTGCAGCCTTTGAGGAGCATAACAAAGGCATATGAGAAAAGCTCTTGTCCAAGATGGGTTACGAAGGAGGAGGCATTGATGTGAACAATTAGGGCATTATCCATCAAATTGAGGCAAAGGAGAGACCTCAATATGATGGTTTGGGCTATGTTGAAAAGGAATAATGGTCTTCCAGTGGTAGCTCTTGGGTATCTTGTTCTTTTTGTCATAAGAGAGGACATGATGAGGAAAATTGTTGGGATTTGCATCCAGAATTGATACTAGCTTGGTTTCTAAAGCAAAAAGAGGACATGAAATACAAGACTTCTCCAAAGAGAGATGAGAAAGTTGAAGAAGAGACTAAGACAAGTTCCTCTCGCCATTCAAGTTCTCCTCACCAGGCTCATAAGCCAAAGGACAACCATAACAGGTATAAGCGTCCTAATTATTCAAAGGATTTAGATGATTACAAACAACATGATGATTTAAATAACATGTTGTGGAATGTTTTTCCGTGAACTTTTTGTCATGCACCTAACCATTTTGTAGCTAAGTGCCACAAAAGGAAAGCATTAGTCAAGAAGATGAATATGTCAATTGGAATTGAGACTAAGAAGCGAAATTCTCATCCAAGTTTAAAGACGTTTGTGCCAAGAAAAGCTCACAAAAAAAATTGCACTCATTGCAACACAAGTGAGCATTCGATTGAAAAGTGATGGAAGTTGCATCCACATCTTCATCCAAAGAAGGAAAAACAAGTACTGGAATCACCTAAGAAGGAGAAGGTAAAGGAATGTGCAAGGCACAACATAACCATTCCATAAGCAGTTCTAGAAGGAAGTGAAGTGCATAAAGAAAATTCCCTAGCATGGTTGGGTAAGAAATGTTAGACTATTTGTCTATTAAACACTGCATTTATTTTGTATTTCACTTGTTGCATATCCCCACAGTTGGGAATTTTGTAAAAGTGATGTTTGTAAATAAATCACTTATATGCAACAATAATTTCTTTGGCATTGTTATGCTATTTTGGCTTGATGATGAGTCAATTTGTATGAGAATTTGGGAGTCAAATTCGTTCCATATTGTAAGATGCATTTCCATTTGTGGACACTTTAGTAAGCATCCTAAACTTTGGGATGAGGAGTTGCAGCACATTCAGTATTTTACAAATGTGTCAAGCACTCGTTTATAAAAGTATTTCCATGTGAAGCTTGATTGGGTTATTTGCGAAAGTCTTTTTGGATTTGATCCTTGGTAAAGCTTTTTGCAAAAGATCGCCATTGGATTTCATTTTTGGGAAGGAATGTTGCTATTGATGGCCATAGCAACATAAACAAAGCCAAGAAGTCTATTGAGGATTTATTTCCTGAGTACCTTGAAGAAATACAACAAGACACCATTCTTGATAGTAGAACAAGGACTTCAAAACGAGCGAGTGTGGACTACCTTCATGTGGGGCCCAAAGGAACCAATATGAGAAAGGCCAAATGGATCGAGATTGGAAAGGTGAGAAAACTATACCCTCATCTATTGAACAACTAAAAGTGATATTTTGGGGCCAAAAAGCTCCTAGTGGGGAGGAGTGATCTGGAGCTCAAAATTCAAAGTTATTGAATTAGTGTGGAACCTGAACGATTGTGTAGTTCTCATTGTTCTGACCTAGTGCAACTCATTTCGCATGAAACAGACAGCGTATGCTCCTAGAAACATGTTTTGTTCGTTTTCTCAAATAGGGAAATTTGGAAAAAAAATGCAGCACTGCACAGTCAACAGTCCATACTGTTGACGTGGCATGATGACTGGGATGTTGATGTGGCAAGTTATTGTACAGTTGGTTGGGTTTCCTCCATCGAATCAAGCTGTGCCAAGTGGCATCTTGTCATTGGTGTGATGTGGCAGAATTTCATTTGTTCGTTGGTTTTGTGGTGGCCAATCACAGGCTGCCACATAGCATGGCCAAGGGCCGCCAAGTGGTAGCCCGAGGGCCACCAAAATTTTATAAGAGGTTTGAACAAAGGCACCAGGGATCAAAACGACGACCCCTCGGCAATCAACACAAGTCCCAACCACCACGCCATCACATTGTTACTTAATATACTGTGAATCACGAATGGTTTTGTTATGAAGTTGTATGTGTATTGGGGGTGGGGGGCATGGTCTAGCCTTAGCCCTAGTCATTGTGCCTGGGCTAGGACCATGGGAGGGAGGCTAGCCACATGCCCCCACTAAACACAAAATACTTGCGAGCCCTACTGGCTCATGTGATCGAGGTTTTCGGTTACCCTAAACCGCCAGGATTTAACCGTCGATCAGAGGAGTTAAGGGGCTAGCCTCAGGACGTTTGGCAAAAATGTGGCCACGATTTTCGGATTTAAGGCCTTAGAGGCCATTTAAACACTTCGACAATTTCACCCGGAGTTTGGTAGAATCGGCGCTCTGTTTGCGGATTTTGAGGCGAAATTGTAGGATCGGTGCCAGATTTGGGAAAATTGTAGGGCGACTAGCAGAAAGGCTAGGGAAGCTCATATATTCTTCAGTTTTTGGTCTATTCAAGAGTAGGAAGAGGCAAGCCAGGAATTTTTGGGTCTTTTGAAGCCAATGGAATAGGTTTCAGGTCCATTGGAGCACTTATGTAGAGACTTTTTGCAGGTTTGAGTCTATGGGTGGTAGGATCAACTAGTGGAATGAATCAGTTTTTGAAGGATTTTGAGAATGGAGAGGACCTTGTAGGGGTTTTCTAGCCTTCATATGTTTTCTGCAGTAGACGAGACATCTCTTCTCTTTTCTCATTATGTCTTTGAGGAAATTTCTTTTTTAGTACTTCAAGTGAATTGTTGTATGTGTTATGCTCATTGTCAGATGGAGTATGGAGTCTTGATTTAAGAACCCTTTTCTTGCTGATTTTTTCATGACTGAATGTAGGTTGTCATGTTTTTAGAGTGAGATTTCTTTTCAGGATAATGTTTCCTTTAAGGGGAAACTAGCCACTCTTTTGGTCAACACACTTTGTGTACTCTTTATCATTGAATTATTTTGAGCATAATGAGATTGGGTCAAGCCATTGGAAGCTAGACCAAGGAGATGTAGCCTAGGAGGGGTGAACTCCTTGATCAATTTATGAGTGTATTATTGTTATGTTATTGTTCAGTGTTTTTTTAATTCATGTTTTAAGCTTTTGAAATGCATATAAAGACATAAAATCTCATGTAAAACTTGAAATTTACCTCATAATCCTCAAGAACTTTGTTTACTATTTTGAATTGGAATTTAGCACAACAAACACTAACTTTACCATTCATATTACTCTGCAGGATGTAGCCAATGTAAGCAAAGGAAACCTCATCCCCAAGGGTGTGGTATCACTTGAGAAGCTGTATGACTTACTGAACTGCTTTGAGGGACCCATGAATGCATAAACCCACAGTTCTACATTGATGCACGAACAGATTAATATGGGGATGGACAAGGATAAAAAGTTTGTGAATCTCAGTACGTGTTGTAGATCACAAAAGCGGCAAGCTTTCATTCACCTTTTCAAATAGTACCACGATATGTTTGTGTGGACACATGATGATCTGAAGACATATGACACGTGAATAATCCAACACGTCATTCCAAGCAAGGAAGGGACCAAGCCTTTTCAGCAAAAGCTAAGGAAAATTCATCCTTCACTTGAGCCCCTCATATAGAAAGAATTGACCAAGTTTTTGGATTCTCGGATCATCTACAAAGTTTGACATTCCACATGGGTTTCCAATTTAGTCCCTGTTAGAAACATTTTCGAGGAGATCCGCATGTGCGTAGATTTTCGTAACCTCAACCACACCTCGGAGAAGGATAAATACCTAGTGTCGTCCATGGAGCATATACTGCAAAAAATATCTATAGCAAAGATGTTTTATTTGCTTGACGGATTTTCAAGATACAACCAGGTTCTGGTAGCAGAGTCTGACAAACTTAAAACATTGTTCCATACCAAGTGGGGTACGTTCGCTTTTCACAAAATGACATGTGGGTTGGTGAACACAGGTGAAACATTTCAGTGTGCAATGGAAATCACTTTATGTGGGATCATCAGACAAAGCGTAGTGGTCTACCTTGATGATGTGACAAGCTTCTCTAAATAGCCGTAAGACCACCTGCGCCATCTTAAGAAAAAAAATTGAGTGATGTCGAAAATACGGGATATCCTTGAATCCCAAGAAGAGTGTCTTTGCAGTGTCTGAGGGTAAACTGCTTGGACACGTCATTGCTAAAAGCAGGATCAAGGTAGATCTTGATAGAGTTCGGACCATTTCACAGATTCCTCACCCCGTGAAAAAGAAAGCCATGCACTCCTTCTTGGGCAAGATCAACTTCCTCAGAAAGTTCATCTCTTATTATGCACAGATTGTCAAACCCATGTAAGCTATGATCAAGAAGGGCGCAGTTTACAATTGGGGAAAGAAGTAAACGGACATGTTCACCCATATCAAGCAAGTGATAGCAAAGGCACTCGCGTTGTACAACCCAAACTTCAGCAAAGATTTCTTGCTCTATACTTTTGCTTCCGACACTTCATTCGCTACGGTGCTCACTCAGAAGGACAAGCTGAATAATGAGCAACCCATCTCTCGTGGGTGCCAGCCTGCAAGGACTCAAAACTCAACTATCCCGCCATGGACCAACAATAATATGTAGTGTACAAGGTGGTGAATCATTTCACACCCTACATATTGAAAAACATTGCATTATCTTTGTGTCGTACCCAGCGGTCAGATCACTACTTATTTAGAAAGAACTGGGAGAAAGGAGGGTGAACTAGATGACAAGACTGCAAGAGTATGATCTTGACATAAACCCAATTCACACCATCAAGGGTCACGGTCTTTCCAAGCTAGCAGTAAAATCAGTTCATGCGCAAGAGGAAGAAGAAGAGCTCACATGGTGGGAGAAAGAAATAGAGATGTATAATGTTGCGCGAGCCTCTTCCACTTTGCACGGAACCTCTTGGTACGCATAAGTGTGCTAGTAACTAGAGCATGGCACTGTGCCCTCTCATTTATCTATGCGGAAGAAGAGGGCACTCCGACACAAATCTCTATCTTATCAGTTGGTGCATGGAGTGCTTTACAAAAAGAACCACAACGATATCTTGCTTAGGCTCCTGGAGGCACAGGATTCAAAAAAGGTTTCACTTGATCTCCATGACGAACCAACCAAGGGACGCTTCGCAAGTAACACAACAACCCACAAGGTCATGCAGTCCGGTTTCTACTAACCTACATTATTCAAGGATGCACATGCCTATGCCCACAAGTGTCCGGTCTATCAGAAGTGCACCAGCAAAAATTGAAGGTCAACAACCCTACTACAGCCTGTTGTAGTGGAAGAACCATTCCAACAGTGGGGCTTAGATATCATTGGGGAGATTTTCCCACATTTGTAAAATCAACAACGCTATATTTTGACTGCTACAGAATACTTCACACGATGGACAAAAGTAGTTCCGTTGAACAAGAGAATGACCAGGAAGTCATCAACATCCTACAACAGAACGTCATCTCCAAGTTTGGCATTCCCACATCACTTATTTTTTACAATGAAACGTACTTCTCTTCGTTAAAGCTTTATGACTTTGCATTGCAAAATGGTATTATTTTGAAGCATTCTACTAATTACTACCCGCAGGGAAATGACCTTGTTGAGTCTACAAACAAGAACCTCATTCGCATCATCAAAAAGACCATTTACTATGAACAACAAAATTGGCACTCCACTCTGGTGAATGCTTTTTGGGCTGACCAAGTCACACCTAAGCCTTCCCTGAATACCTTCCCCTACTTCCTGGTATATGGAAAGGAAACCATCCTCCCATTGAACATCTACTTACATGCTCTCCTGTTGTCCCAAGAATCCCAAGGAAAGTCGTGTCTATTAGCTCCGTGTAAGATGGACACACTGCACAAGTTACATGAAGAAAGGATGAAAGCCAAAGACAAATTTACACTCCACCATGACCATATCAAGAGACGGTTCGACAAAAAGTCTCTAGGGAGTACTAGCTTCAGTGTGGGTGACTTAGTCTTAAAGTGGGACAAAGCCCACGAGGACAAAGGCAAGCACATGAAGTTTCAATCCTTGTGGATTGGTCCATTCATAGTCCACGAGAAGCTTGACCAACACACATATCGTCTTCAATCACTTGACGGGAAGATTGACACTCTCCCTGTCAATGCCCAAGTCTTAAAATGTTATTTTCAATGAGATCTGGGGCGACGCCTCGCGCTATGTACATAGTATTTTCATTGCTTCTTGTGTTTTTTTGTTTTCTTTGTTTTTTTGTTGTTTTCTTATGTAAATAAGTGTTGTACATCAATGCGTTATGGCTTCTAAATGTGTATGTGGTTAAAGTTCAAAGAGTCTTGTGACACTGTAGCGCTTGGCTAGTCCTATGTCCATCTTCCTTGTGTTTGGTTGCAACTTTTCGCCGATTAAGTCTTGATGGAAAATATGATTGTTCTGTAAGGAAAGTTTTGGTCAAACGATGAACCTGTGTCCAAACTAGGAAATCTAATGCCTATTCTCAGTTTTCTTCTTTGGTGTGTTTAAGCTTATCCAACTAGTAGAAGCGGATAAGGGGAAAATCTAAACGAACAAACCTGAATCAAAGGTCTTTACATGCTTCTCTGAAGGAGAAAACTCTCATTCTCTCAATAAGTCAGGATCCCTCTTTCGCCCCAAAAATAAATAAGTGCCTATGCACAATTCTCTTTAAAAAATAACAAAGGGGAAAGAAGGAAAAGGCTTCCTACGCAGAGAGGTGAAGCAGGCAACTCCACCAGTGTACTGTCTAGGCTCATTGGTAGTGGACCGATGCTTATGTTCCTGTGTGACTATGTCGAAGTATTGTGCAAGTCTACTAGAAATGGAGCAACACTGGAGATGAAAAACTATACTCTAAAAATCTGAAGCTCACGAGCCAAACTACCCTTCCCGATTTGAAACATTGTGATCTGGCTGAATCTTATGTTTTGTTCAAATGAGTAAGTGCAAGGTAAACCATGTTTGTCCATGGGGTAAGTGGGGAAGCTGAAGTAATCTACATGATGAATCAAGAATCCTCGATGGACCAAGGCCCTGCACTAAAAAACGAACTAAAACAGAGAAGCTAGTATTAAACCAATGTGTCGCCAAGTTTTGTAGTGGCTACAACAACCTCCAAAATTTTGGCTTGCACTCAAATTTTGGAGCCTTCCTTGGTTTTTCCTTTGATTGTTGTAATACTCGAGCTCATTCCTTGGGTTCCTTTAAAGTATTTTCACTCTTTTTCTTGCTTAACCAACTGTCATCTTTCGGCATGTTGATTGCTTTGCATGCTTCTAATCTTGTTCTGGTGTTTTCGAAGGTTTTTCTTTGTGTGTTTGGGTTGTCCTAGCTATGTGAACATTGGTTGCACTCACACACAAAGTTGTAAGCATTGTCGCGCAAGTGTCGTCACGGTTGTCCAAAGGTCTATCCCAAGTGATGCACTTGTCGCTTTCAGCACTAGACAGTCCCACAGAGGGTCATGCTTTGTTATGTTGTCCCAGTGGCTAGTGTTGTCATGTTATAGAAGTATGCTAAGTGTGTGATCACAATGTCAAGTCATCACAAGTTCACTTACCTCTCACACTTAGCCATTTTCATAAAAATCTCTCGACGGAACAACTCCACTTCACTAGACCCCAACTAAGCTGCACTACACAATATTAGCCTTCAGTAGTGCTGCTCTGCTGCCTGGAACTGTGAAGTGCTTGAGATTTTTCTCCAGGTCAGTAACTGTGAAGTGCTTGAGATTTTTCTCCAGGTCAGTTGCACTGCATAATCCCAGAGGTGAGCAACATGTCTTCCTTCCCAGAATTGCGTAGAAACTGCCTCAAAGCTCGACCTAAACTACACACTCTGCAAGATCATTTATCAATCCTCCTTCCTGCTTGGCGGAACCCCACATTGCGTAGAGACCTGAGCTTTCATTGCTCCTAGAAACTGCGCAAAGGTGTCCTCCCAGTTGTTTTGGGAAGTTTTAATGTCTACGGATAAACGCTTGAACCCCTAGACTAGTATCCAAGTCTAGAACAACAGTGCAAATCATTCTCTACTTTTCCTATGACCAATAGATTAAATAAGAGGCAAAGAAACCTACCTGTAGCTTTCGCTTGCTCCTTATCTCCCTTGACCAATTTTGTCACTCCTCTCCGTACTTAATCCACTTGAAGAGTACCTGCACACAAACAGAAGACAACAATCGATCAATGCATATGATAATGATTTATTGATTAAACATAGCATGGAATCAAGTACATGATACACATATGAAAGAATAAATGAATAACACAAGCATATGGAAAAAGCTTTAAACACTTTATTAGTAAAAGGAAGAGTTAGAACCCATTACTCGATTCAGCATCACTCCTCCAGTTCAATCCCATCCTCTCCTCATAACAAGCAAGACATTTTGACATCATTACAATACTTGAAATCAACTCAAGTCTCATACTAACAGCATCTCCCTATAATTCAATAATTTCCAGCCCCTGATCACTTGAATGAGTGGTCTTTTTATAGGTGAATGAAGGAAGTTATGCCATAAATGGTGATAATGAATTCCCTCCCAAACTTAGAATTTACTTCCATGGAGGAAGGGATAAGGGATTGATGTTCCTTAACTCCCTTCCTCATCCAAATACGAGCTCAAAGGAGTAGATAGGTTTGAGAAACTTCTAGAGGCATCTAATGGATAAGGAATCTTTCAAACCCTCATGGAAATTCACTCAAATCCGCCCAACGCAGGCCAAAGAGGGACCAAGTGCACTGCATAGCACCCTATCAATGTATGGTTTGCATTGCTCCTCACCCTAATGAAGGCATATCTGTGTTGATCTTCTTAGAGAAGTTTTCTAGATGATTTTGGTTATGGAACTTCTTGGGAAGCTAGGCATTCTGATGGTTGACTTCTTTAGGGCATGTAACAACTGAATTAGGGGTTGATGAGCCCTAATAGTACTGATCTATAAGTTGGGGTTGATGTGACAAAATGGATCTGTAACAGTTGCCCCCTGAAGCATGAAGTCGTAAATATGTATGTCGAGTGAAATGCTTTATCATGTGGAGAGGAGGTTTCGAAGTGGAAGGTGACCTGCATCAATTACAATACATATATCATGATAATTTGATTTTTCTCATGAACTTGCTTAGAGAAGGCATACCCATGCTCAGCTTATAAACTTTTATTACATGTACAAATATAGTCGTCTACAGATATAGACCCATGAATGGATGACCCTGAATGTAAGGCCATTTGTACATTTGATTTAGTACTTCTGAAAATATCGCAGCCCGGATGGATGAAACTAGATCCAGGGTCTTCAATCTTATTTAATCTTTTGCTCAAGTACAAGTCTAACCATGTGAATAGATGTTCTGAATTTGAACATGGGAAGACATTATCTGATTACTGGCCAATGATGTAATTCGTTAACAGACGCGAGAGGAATCACCGATAATGATAATGAACCTCAAGGTACTACAGTACATTTTGCATGGTGTGAATAAATGATTTGATGTCGAACACCATACAAAGTCTTTAGGTTGAAGGCCAGTGATGTCAACCTGTTACCGAAAGCGAGAAACCTGACATTGATATATGCAAGCCTCAAGGTACTGAAGGGGTGTTTCTAAGTCAACTTCTTGGATGATGTGCTGATGTCGACAAGAAGTGACTCGTCGCAGGAGGGCCTTGATGTATCCCACATCAACGACACGAAACGAGGTAAATGATTTTGGAGATGAAAAATCGATTGATGACACAAGGTTCGAGAATGGTGGTCATGAAAATGAAGGTTTACGATATTGCAAAGGATGAAGATTGAACTGAATGACTTCTCTTGAACATGTCAACAACACTAATATGAATTGGTAGCATTGACCCGAAACAAAGTAATGGATGGTATGATAGACAACCGATGTGATAACCATCAAGTTGAATGACCCAACCCACATAGTCACGGTGATGAGGTGAAAGTGTCATGTTCAAGAGCGACTTGCTACCATAAAGTTTTCTCAGCTTTTTCCCATTTCCCCAGTCATTGCTGACCAATACCTCTTTATTTTTTATCAAGCTTGAGGAGGATAACATATGCTTGTTGTATAATTTCACCCTTCGGGTGAATCTATCGCTATTTGATGCTTTAACGAGTCTAGCGAAAGTGAAACTCGGTCTTGTCTAGATGGACAAGTTTGTCGCTATTTGATGTTTTTAACAAGTTTAACAACAAAGATAACTCAGTCCTTTCCATGTTTAGCGAGTTTTAAAAGGAACAAAAAGGAAACTCCACAAGTTCTTTTTTGTAAAATAATCTCTCAAGTCTTAAAAAGCATAAAATAATACAAGAGGGATATCATTTCCAATCCTTTAACGAGCTCGAATGGACAAGCGCTCGACAATATTTTCATATTTAGAGAGTCTGAAAAGAGCTTAAAGAGGACTCCAAAGGGGTTCCTTTTTCATTTTTAACACAGCTCGAAAAAGAGATAAGAGTTTGCTTTGTGGTCGAAGATGTTCAATTTACATTTGAGCACGTGAAATTCTACATTTCAATTGTTAAACCTGCTCAAAATACCATCAAAATAGATTAAAAATACCTGTTTCATGGACAAAAATGAATAAAAACTAATGTTTACTCGATAAATGTGCAAGAAATAAACATAAAAACAAGTTTTGCCATTCATTTTTACCATTTCACTTTTACCCTTTGATTTTGGTGCTCTGGAGCAGTTTTTTACCTCGAAGTTCACTAGCTGATTACAGAGGATTCAGTGGACCGTTCCTCATGCCATCCGGACCAGGTAGGAGCTATCTCGATTCTCTTCTATTTCATTCCATTTATTTTCAGTTTTAAGCAAAAATTTTGAGTTTTTGAGGCCCCTAGGGTTTCATTTTTAACTCTGGAATCAGCGCATCCTTTCAGTATCGAAAGGTGCACTACATTGCACACACCCAAAAGGTTGTATGCATTGCAGTGCACTGTCTCTAAGGGAGGGGTGCACTGGGCGCAAAACCCAAATTTACACAGTTGTTTTCTCCCAAATTTTTCGTTGTTTTTTGCAAAAAATGGATCCTAATTTGTCTAATGGTTGCATTGCAAACATTCAACTGATCAAAATGGTGATTATATGGAGAGAACAAGAGCATGAAGAACAAGATATGATTTCCCTAAATAATCAGGGTACAATTGAGGCCCTAAGGAATTGTGGGTTACTCAAGTATTTTCGATTATCTAGCATGCGACAACAAATTGAGCTTTTATAGTTCCTTGTTCATTCTGGGGATCCTACTAATCAGGCCTTCCACATCAGGGACAAAGTGATCCCTTTTACCATCGATGATATCTACTTTCTGACTAGACTGTCGAGGCGGGGTGCCCCCATCTCACTATCAGGATTTGCCAGAGGAGGTGAATCAGTGAGAGACTATATACGACAGTTCTGCCTAGAAGGAGCTCAACCTAGCAGAGACGGAAAGATTAACATCAGGGATGTTAGTGATTTGCCGTTGAGGATGATCCTCTTTACCCTTTCCAAACTGGCTGGTAGTGCAACACTACACTTGGAAAACAGATCATACATGTAATATGCTTTAGAGTGTTTAGAGTCAAAAGTGTTCAATTGGGGTGAGGCAGTTCTTTCATCCATGAAAGAACAACTGACCAAAGTAAATAATGGAAAGACAAAAAAAATTGGCTATGGGTCGATCCTGATTTCCTTCGCCTTGGAGATAATTACACTTATGCAGCCACAACTTATTTCACTGGGAGTATCCAAACCTAGAGATCCACGGATGCAAAGATGGGTAGATCTTATGGCTAGACATGTTGGTCATTCATTGATCTCATTTACCCCTGCATTCTTTGAGTGGTTGGATCGACAAGATATGGCCTTCGCAGAATATCCATATTCAGGAATGGATTTCTGTGGTGATCCAGATTTGATGTTACCAGTTGGAGCACAGTGGAGTGCTATAGGTAAATTGTTTGACCAAAGTGTTTTTGATTTCAAAGTTTCTACGTTTTTTTGTGTTTTTTAATTATTTCCAAGACTAAACAAAACATTTTTTAATGTATGCAAATGTTGGACCTGTTCGACCTGTGGGGCACCAACGAGAGGCAAGTGGGCCAGCAAAGAGACCTATTGGGAGAGCAGTTCTCCGAGGCTTAGACTTAGCCAAGACATTGGCTGAGCTACAAGATCACATAGAGCGTTTGACCCTAGGCATTCTGGATGTCCGGATCAAGGAGTTGCCTATGCGACTGCAGCGCCACACCAGCGGTGTGCCGAGTTGCTGGATGAGACTTTTAAGTATGATAACACGAGCTATGACCTATTATCATGAGAAACACTAGTCTGCGTAGATGTTTTTTGCATACATTTTGAATTTTTGGGTCAAATGACCAATTTTTGTCTTGGACACAAACTATTTGTAAAAACTTTTAAAACAACAATCTATTTTACTTTTAGATTTTTATTATGGTTAAATGATGCAATCCTATTCAATTGATGATGTGAATTGAAAATATTTACTTTATATATGTCGCAAATGTCTATTTAACACATAATTTGCTAGAGAATCAGTGAATGTGTTTAGATTTTTGGAAATATGATGATATTGAATAAACTCAAAATACCTTTCCAAAATACGAACTCTAAGGAACATGCGATGAATTGCTGGGTTTCGGACGGTATAAACACCAGTAAGTTGTAGTACAACAAGTTGTGAGTCTAGCCTAATGACTGTTCGATGTATGCCAAGTGAAATGGCATAAGGGAGGAGTTCAATCAACGCGTTATACTCAGCGATATTGTTTGTCGATCATCCAATACATGTCCCTCTAAAACTCACTAAATCATTGCTTGGTGCGAAAATGGCCCATGCTACAAAAGATAAATTCTACGTACTACAACTAGCCCCATCGGCGTAACCAACAAATGGTTCCGAAAATTTTGACATCTACAACAAATGAAAAGTGGATTACTTAACCAAATAAGAACTCTAAAAGAAACACACACACACATGCAATCAAAGCATATTTACAGTGAGTTTTACTACACTTAAATAAGCATAGTAATGTTTAAGGTAAAACCCATTTCGGAGCTGCGACAATGGAATCCCATCATAGTCCACTAACTCGTAGGCACCTTTTGTTAAAACACGCTTAACAATACAAGGGCCCATCCAAAGCAGTTCACATTTTCTTGCGCCAAGTTTATCAGACTCCTGATCCTAAAGCAAGACCAGGTCACCTTTTGAGAAGACACAAGGCTTGACATTTTTATCATATTGCGCCTTAATACGTTTCTTGTGCGCTTCGTTAGCCAATGTGACATCACGACGGGTTTCATCTAGACGGATTAACTCCAAGAAACGTGCTTCTTCTTCAGAAGTGTCAGGTAGCAGGTCAATCACGAGTTTGAGAGACGAGATTTCACATTGGATTGGTAACACTACTTCCAAACCATACACCAATTGGAAGGGTGTAAATCTGGTCGCATTTCTCACCGAGGTTCGATATGCCCACAAAGCCGAGTACATGATTAAATGCCAATTCCCTTTATGAACTCCTCTCGTTCTTTGCAACATGTGCTTAAGGACTTTGTTGATAACCTCAACTTGTCCATTAGCTTGCGGGTAATATGGAGTAGAACTATCATGTGACAATCCTAACTTGGCGGTCAATTCAACCATCATGTGATTGTGAAAATGCGATCCATGATCTATAACTATGGCTTGTGGTACACCAAACCTGGAAACCACATGATTGAAGAAAAATAAAGCAGTCATTTCGCCATTGTTGTTCAATGTTGGCATCGCCTCAGCCCATTTGGTAAAATAGTTAATGGCGACTATAATATACCCATGCCCCCTGGCCGAGGTGGGGTTACATGTCATAAAGTCAATGCCCCATTTGGTGAATGGACCAATAGCAACGAGTGGATGCAGTGGTGCAGGTGGAAATTTGGTTTTCCGGTCAAATATCTGGTATGCATGACAACTTCTGATAGCAAGAATCAATCTTTAAATATAGTTGGCCAGAAGTAACCAGCACAGAGAATTTTCTGTGTGGTAGCGTAACTAGATAAATGTCCACTACAAGCACCTGAATGACATTCATTCAAAGATTTTTTGGCTTCCTCATGAGTGAGGCACCTACGTAAAATCATATCGACACCACGATGGTAAAGGGTACCACCAATGATCAGATAATCTTTGGCTTGGTACAAGTATGTTTCTATTCAAAGCGAGAGGTATTGGGCTAAAATGCTTGGGTTTGGAGATAGACCAGTATATCTCCATACCATGGATGACGAAATAAGAAACAAAGGCTCATACAAGATCAATGCTTCTGATGTTAAATCATTGGAGGATGAGGGAAGATTTCAAAGTAACTCGGCGAAGACAAGAGGTTTCTTTGATTTAGACTTGATGAATTCTAAATCAAACTCCTACAAAATTACTATCCATTTTGCATATTTTCCCCCCAGCAATTGACGTGACAAAATGTATGTCATAGAGTTGTAATCCGATATAATGGTAGTCTTACAAAGGAGGATGTAATGACGAAATGTCTGTACAGCTTGAACGACTGCCAAAGCTAACTTTTCGACATAGGAATACTTACTTTCTGTACCGTTGAGATTACGACTCAAGTAATAAATAGGATGTTCAATTCCACTTTCTTCTTGGACTAAAACCATACCAATTGTTGTATCTGCAGCGACGAGATATAGGTAATAATATTTTTTGTAGTTTGGGGCATACATTAATGATGCTCTAATCAGGGAATCTTTAAGAGCATCAAAGGAAGCTTGCGCAACCTGATCCCAATGGAAGGGTACCTCTTTTTTCAATAGACGTGTAAAACCTTTAACCAACTCAGCATAGTTTGGAATGAACCTCCTCATAAATTTTTCCTTCCCTTGAAGTCTTTGTAACTGTAACAAGTTTGAAGGTGGAGGCAAGTCAAGGATTGCCTAAACCTTTATTGGATCGAGTTGAATTCCATCTTTTGAGACTAATAATCCAAGAAATCAACCAGAGCCAACACAAAACACACGCTTGTGTGGATTGAATCTTATCTTGTAATGTTGACACCGTGAAAATATTGCTCTCAAATGTTGCGGGTGATCAGACTGTTTTCGTGAATGAGTAGGTAAATCATCAAGATAAGGTTGAACAATGTTCTTGATGTCATGGAAAGCATAATTCATTTACCTCTGAAATGTAGCCCCTGCATTCTTCAAACCAAAGGTAACTTTCGATAGGCAAATGTGCCCCAAGGACATATAAAATTTGTTTTAGATTGGTCCTATGGGTGGATATTGATTTGATTGTAGCCAGAAAATCCATCCATCAACGAAAATATTTCACATCCAGCACATTCGTCAATAATCTAGTCAATAAAGGGTGTAGGATAATTGTCTTTTGGACATGCTTGTTTTACATCTCTATAATCGACGCACACTCGAACTGTCCCTTGTTTTTTCATAACTAGAACAATGTTAGATACCTAGTCGATAAGAGGTACAGGGAAAATGAAGCTAGCGTGCAAAAAAAATTCAACCTCTCCTTTAATGGCAACGGCTTCCTTAGGATGAACAAGTCGAAGTCGTTGTCGTACTAGTTTGACATCAGGGTACATTTTAATCTCATGTTCAACAATACTTGATTCAATTCCTAGCATCTCCTCGTAAGACCATTCAAGAATATCTCTAAATTCATGAAACAGAACACGGTAATTATCAAGTTCCGATGGAGAACAAGATTTGCCAACATGAACGTTCTCTACAATATGAGGCTTTGTCGAAATGTTTATAGAAATTGTTTCTTCTATGTTTGACAAATTACGCTCAGAATCTAAAGCATATACTCTAATAGAATTCGACAAGAAATCAACGATTGATGGGTGGTTTAGTTCGTTTGAATAATCTTCATTGTCATCTAGAAGGTGGGAACAATGATGGTAGTCTCCCCATGGTTCCTCTCCTATCATCATTGATTGGATGATTACTTCATCCGTAGAATGTATACGTGAAAATGATCTAAAGAGGTACCATATTCTAATGATCTATATACCCATACAAAAGTTGAGTACGAATTTGGGTTTGTCGCGCAAGCCCGAAAGGTTGATTGTTATGATAATTCAATGGGGCTTAACGGCAATACCTCAATATGTCCATCAACTTCAATTTGGTTGGAAATCCTCCTTAAATCAGATGAGGTGGAGGAAATCATGTTACAGGTTTCTACTCTTGCCACTTTCGCCAAATCAGATGGTGATGGGAGGGTAAAAGTACCCACTAGGGAAGGATCTTTAAAGAGGCCTACTCCAACACTTTGAAGTGACAGCGAGGGTCCGTGTACCAACGAAGTTCTTCCCGTATCCTGTGAACTACTGACAAAGAAGGCTAGGTGATCAATTACTGTGATTCCACCCTTAAAATGGAATGCAATAGTATGAAATTATGTGGAAACCACAACAGCCATAGCATATACCCAAGGCCTTCCTAGTAAAATGTTGTAATCGAGGGATCCGTAAACTACCTCAACTTCAACAGTAACAGTTTTTCCCCCTAGTTCAATTTGCAAGTTACTTAAAATCCCACACGGAGTATATGTTCTTCCATCAAAGGCTTTCAACATGGTTAGTGATCATGACAACGACGGTGAACCAAGTATTTTCCAGCATCTCGTGGACATAATGCAAGTAGATGTCCCCTCGTCAATAATAGTTTTGTGAACATTCTTATTGAGAGCCTTTAATTGGATTAAGAAATCTAATTGCGCCGATAACTGTGGTGAATATCCCACATGGTTAAAAACTACAAGATTTGAATTTGTAGGATCTATTCCGCCTATTGCTGATAGTAAACCCTGTTTCTGGGAGGGACAGTTTTGCAACACCTCGAGTGTCACCATAGCTAAAGGTGATTGAGCAAGATCTTCTGCTATGTTATAGTTTTGAGTTGCTCAAGCCCGAGGGTTGAATTTCAATTTGTGCACAACTCCTTTTGGTGGTTTTATTGTCAATTCAGGTACAATAGGTGGAACAACTTCAGATGAAGTCGAGTTTGAAGGGTTAGGTTGATCAGTGGCCCGATTATTCGACGACAATGGATTTCCATAATCTTTGTTTCTTGTTGACACCAAAACATAGTTTTGAGGCTTTGTGATGGATAACATGAATACTTGGGATGTGGAAGCATGGTCTGTTGCAACCAAATGTGTTTCCGGGGTTGGAAACAGATTTGTCAACACTATCGATGTGTTCGAAGTCTTTAAAAGCTTAGAGACCTTAGAGCGATGTGGACAATCTCTTGTATAATTCTCATCATTACATACCAGATGATTTCTCTGGAGGGGAATTTTCTCATTTATTTTTGTTCTTCCCCTTTTTCTGGATTTACTGATCCACTTACCACCTGAGGCCCGCCCGAAATCCCGCTTACCACGGAACTCAAATACATAAAACTGCATCTATACATCTTACGGGTCTGGCTTTTATCGCTTTGGTTCGCTTCCTTTGTATTTCGGTTTTTATATGGAAATGCGCTAATACACAGAAAACCTGACAATTACTTTTATATCGGAACCCAAAACTTATAGAGCCGCATTTATAAACCCCGTTGGGTCCGGCTATCGCAAGTCGCATGTTATATCGGCCCCACACCTTTGTATTGTTGCAATGCGATATATCGCAATCACATATCGCATTGTCTTCAGGCCTCCAGTAAGCCTTCCCTTTGTGTTATAGCGATGCGATATTTTGATTTGATCTAGGTCATTTATATGTGCGCTCGATCAACGGTCCTCATTAAATCGTGTTGATCACTATCACGATTTCCATAGGGTTGCCTCTAATGTACTCCTCTAGTCTCTCTCGATTGGGATATTCCGATTTGATCTGGACCATTGATCAGTCTAATCTGATGGCTCCTGTGCAGCGTCACTTCCACCTTTGCTTAGCTCTGTTTAAAGCCATTCTTTCACTATTTTCCCTTGCGATAGTGTTTCTGATAGTTAATACATATGAAGACTTAGAGGTTTTAGGATCCATTTTGGATCACGCCTTCCCACTGGAAAGCTTTTGGACCACCAAAAGTTGGTTTTTAGGCATCGATCAAGTGAGGATACAACTCCCTCACTTGTTTAACTTCTATCCATCATTGTTTGCTTGGATTTGAACCTGTGACCCCTATTCTCAGGTACTCAACGTCCCCTCCACCCATAGTTCTCACCTTCTTGTCCAGAGTTGTATCTTCCTATAACTCATTGAGATATTCAGGCAACAGATCCTTAATAGAAGGCAACTGACTTTGCTCTTTAGGATCTTCAATCAATGAAGGTTCATACAATCTCAAGTTTTCTGCATTGCAACTGAATAGATCTGCATATACGCTGGCAAATCAAGGCGAAAAGCGTTTCACAAATTTTATCAAGTATCTTGAAAGGTCCATACCTTATTGGTTTTAGCTTCTTACCTTCACCCTGCATTCTGTCTTTGTTGATGTATAGCCAGACTTGATCACCAACATGGAAACTATGCTCAACTCGATGCTTGTGATGTCTTGCCTTGTACTTGGCTTGACTTCTTTCTAGCTGTTCCTGTACTAACTGGTGAATTTCCTGGATTTGTTCAACGAACTTGGTTGCTTTGTCCACATCACTGTGTTCATCAACTGTTATGCCTTTAGCAAAGACAAAATCCAAGGGAGACTTTGGTATAAAACCAAAACAAGTCTCAAAAGGAGATCTTTGAGTAGAAGAGTGCTTAGCACGGTTGTAAGCATGTTGCACATAACACAAATGCTCATCCTAAAGCTTGGGATGCTTGTTGCAATAACCTCTGAGCAATTGGCTTACTTTCTTGTTGACCACCTCTGTTTGACCATCTGTTTATGGATGAAAAGTTGTGCTCTTCTTCAACCTGGAGTCCATCAACTCCCATAGATTTGGCCAAAACTTCCCAATAAATCAAGAATCTCGATAAGATACAATAGAAGTGGGTAAACCAAAATGAACCCATACATTCTGAAACAACAACTTTGTTGTTTGTTCAGCTGTAACCTGCTTGTTACAAGGTATCAAAAGACACATTTTACTGAACCTGTCCACAACAACATACAAATAATCATGACCTTTTATATATTTTGGCAATCCCCCAACAAAGTCCATGGAAACACTTTCCCAAGGACGAGAAGGAATTGGAAATGGAGTGTACAAGCCTAATTTTCTATTACTAGGCTTGCTTGTAGGACACATAGTACACCCTTTGATATATCTAGAAACTGTCTCATGCATTCTTGGCCAATAACAGAACATTTGCAATTGTGCAACGGTTTTACTTACACCAAAATGACCTGATATTAGAGAAGTATGTGCTTCTCAAATTATGTTAACTCTTTTAGTTTGTGGAATGCATAACTTTCCCAAATGATATAAGAGTTGGTCCTTTACATAATAATCTGATTCTTCTACTTGCTTACCATGACTTAAAGTTGCATATACATCTTTAAAATCTACATCTTGAGCATATTGTTCAATGTAACTTTCATGCATTATTGAGTTATGCTTAAGTATAGTAGATGCATTTATGATTGGTCTTGATAACATGTTTGTAACCTTATTGTATATGCCCTTCTTATATCTGATGACAAGATGAAATTGCTGTAGAAAACCCATCCACCCATAATCTCTTGATTTCTGCAATTTAGTTTGTGAGTGCAAATATTGAAATGGTTGATGATCTGTATGTATGATTGTTTCCTTACCCATAAGGTAATGTTTCCACTTTTTCATACTTTGTACTAATGCATACAATTCTTTATCATAGGTGGGATAATTAACTACTGCAGAAGTAAATGTCTCATAATGATAACATATGGGTTTACCATGTTGCGTCAACACTGCTCCCATTGCATAGTCACTGGCATCTATCTCAATCTCAAATGGATGTTGAAGATCTGGCAGTGCTAGCACTGGTGCTATACTAATTTTCTCTTTTAAGGTGACGAAGACTTTATGTTGTTTGCCTCCCCACTTAAACACTTGTTTCAATCCTGTTAAAGCATGTAATGGAGCTACAATCAATGAAAAGCTAGCAATAAAATTTCTCCAGTATTGTGCTGCCCCTACGAAAATCCTAACCTCTGTAGCAGATTTGGGTTTAAGCCTGTCCACAATGACTTCAACCTTAGAGGGATCTATCTTCAATTCACCACCCCCTACAATATGACTCAAATAATTTAAAGTTGTTCTGCCAAATTCACATTTTGACAATTTTACATAGAGATTTTATCTTTTTAAAACATCTAAAGTCTGCTTTACATGGTCTTCCCATGTCTTACTGAAAAAAAGAATGTCATCTAAATAAACAATTACAAAATCATCAATAAAAGGTTTGAGTACATCATTCATAACCCTCATAAACGTAGCAGGAGCATTAGTTAAGCCAAAAGGCATAACCATCCATTCATACAATCCTTGCTTTGTCTTGAAAGCAGTCTTCCATGCATCTTGTTCTGCAACTCTAACCTGATGATAGCCACTTTGTAAATCTAACTTAAAAAAGTAAACTGCTTCTTTCGATTGATCTAATAGATCATCAATATGAGGAAGAGGATAATGATTATTGATTGTTATTTTATTCAGTGCTCTATAATCAATGCACATTCTACACGATCCATCTTTCTTTCTCACCAGCACGATTGGAGATCCACATGGTGATGTGCTTGGTCATATAAACCCTTTTTCGAGCAACTCCTATACCTGCTTCTTTATCTCTGCATTCTCTAAAGCTGATAACCTGTACATTCCAATGTTAGGTAATGGAGCATCTTGTTGCAAACAAATATCATGTACTATTTCTCGCTTGGGTGGCAGACCTTTTGGTTCTTGAAATAGAACATCATACTCTAAAACAACTTTAACTAAATCAGCTTTCTGTTTAGAATCACAGCGTTCAAATGCATTGGATTTTTTAGGATCCTTTGCCTTTACCACCATGAGTAAAAACTACTTACTTGAATTCACAATTCTTTTCATCTATCCTGAGTTTATGAGAGAATAGTTATTTTTTAGTTTATGAGCTCTTACAATATAGTCAATTCCATCTTTAGTGAGTTGATACTTATTTTCAGCTCTATAGAAAATAGCTTTCTTATCATACAAGTATGGACTTCCCAAAACAATACCACATATATCCAATGGAACTATATCTAACTCAACCTCATCTAAAAATGTTGACCCAATAGAAAACCTAAGTTTACATTGTCTCGTTACTTGTAGCTTTTTTTATCACGCACCCAACCTAATGGATATGGCTTCTCATGAGGTTCTTTTGGTAATCCCAACTTCTTTGTAATTGTTTCAGAAATCAAATTTACTTGTGATCCACTATCAAACAAAGTATCAATCTTATTATGCTTGGAAATTACTCTAATACAAAAAATCTCATTTCTTTCCCTCTCATTACTTTCATTATCAACAGATTGTGCATAATTACTTGTGGATGCTTCAGAATATTTACCTTTAATACTCGTGGCTGTAACTATTGTTTCATCACCTGAATCTGATCCCAAGTCTTTCTGAATAGTAGCAGCATTCTTCTTCTCCTTCCCACCAAACTTCTTGGGTTTCAGTTCTAGATGCAAAGACCAACAGTGTGCCTCATCATGTCCTTCTTTCTTGCAATGAGTGCATGAAGGTTTATCCTTATTTACAGTGTTTGATTTCCTCTCCTCCCATTTTAGTTTCTTCTTTTCCTTGTTCTTGCCTATAGAATATTTATATGTTCCCCCAACCTCAGGGTTTACATTCCTACCTCTAGTTTCTAGATGTGTTTCTTGAACTGATACATCATCTAAGCTAGTGGGATTAAACATGAGTATAGTATGCTTTAAATAACCATGCAGATAACCTATATACTTCAATAAAGTCTCAAATGAGTCTAATGATATTCCTAGAGTTGAAGCTCTTTTCCTGAATTCCTGAGTATAACTTTGTACACTCTAACCCTTCAATTGGCGAAGAGTTTGCCAACTCATCATTGTTTGTTGCATGTAAGCTAAAGGATAGAATTGTTTTTTGATAGCAGAAACAAAGTCATTATACGTAGAAAGGATTTTACCATGTTTTTTCAAATCAACTTGTGTCTTGCCTTCCCACCATACTAGTGCAGTTCCTCCAAGTCGAAGGCTACCCAGCTGAATCTTTCTCCTTTTTGAATCAATGTTCTGCACCCTGCAAATACATCAATCTGTCTTATCCAATCATCTAGCTTCTATGCATTTAGTTCTCCATCATAAATTGGCAAATCAAATTTCACATCTAATTTAATCAAAGAAGTTTTCTTCTTTTTCTTTTCAGGGCTAGTTTTATGCAAAGAAGATGATGAGGATGATGAAGGTGATGATGGAAGAGTTGGTGGAGGAGTCATTTCTCCTTTTCCTTTGCCTTCTGGAGAGGCAACTAGAAAAGGTTTCTCTGCTCCTTTGCCTGGTTTAGGTGTTGAGGAGCTTTCACCTCGAACGTTCTTAAATTACAGATACATCTCTTCCACCATGGCTTGGAATGCCTTAAAACCTTCCATAAATTGAGATTCTGATCCCAACAGAGTTTCTTTTGCCATTCTCCTCTGAGAATAGACTCTTCCAATCTTTGGATTAGCCTCAACAAGTTCTCCTTCTCCTAGTCTAAGCTTTAATCTAGTTAGCATTCAAAATCCAGCACAAGCTTGTCTAACCTTAAGAAAACCAAATGCTCTGATACCACTTGATCTAAAAATGAGATCTTAAATCAATATAAAGGTATTACAAACTCATGTGTAGGAAAATGCCTATATTACTTAGTGCAACGGATAGAAAAGATTGTGAATAATATAGACAATGAGCAGTCAGAAAACATAACAGGCACGCACACATCAACGCAACAAATAATCAAGGAGTTCACCAGAGTACATCTCCTGGTCTAGCTTTCAGTGGTGACCTCTCTATTAAGTCTTTAAGAACAGAATATTACAAGTGTGAACTCAACCTGAGCCTCAACACACAGACAGTGATATTACACAGGGATACTTGAAAACCTCGAGTCTAAAGAGTGCACAAACTCCCCCTCTTAGTGCCTCTGATCAATTGTTTTGTCTCAATCTGTCTCTGACCTCTTACTTGCTCTCTGTCTCGGCAACTGCCTACTCTGTCTCTACCATTGAATGGATTTTAAGCTTATCGGAGCTTATCTGTTCATCTCCCCTTTCGGGCTCTCTGGCTCCCAGCCACTATCCCTTCATCTCCTTCTGGAGTGTTTAACAATCATTGCTAGATGCCCTAAGGTATGGTGGCCACCTGTTTGTAACGGAAAGGACCACTGGTGTTGGTGAAATCCCAAAAATTCGTTTCTCTCTTTACATAGAGAAATTCACATAAAACACTAAAAAATCCGACAAAACACATTCTATCAAACTTAAAATAATATTGAATCTACCCTATAATCCTATCAAGTCTGCCTTTGATTGCTATCGCAAGCCCACCATTGATCTGCGTCATCTTTGATCCAACGGCGGATATCCATTTCGGGTGGCTTATGTGCACAGAGATTACCCGCCCAAAAAGGCAGTTTTCTCTCTCCTACGCCAAGCCACGTGTCGATCAGTGTATGGGATCGGGCGAAGCTCGTCCAATACCACTTACCACCTGAGGCCCGCCCGAAATCCTGCTTACCATGGAACTTAAATACATAAAGCTGCATCTATACATCTTTCGGGTTCAACTTTTATCGCTTCGGGTCGCTTCCTTTGCATTTCGGTTTTTATAAGGAAATGCGCTAATACACAAAAAAACCCGACAATTACTTTTATATCGAAAATCAAAACTTATAGAGCCGCATTTATAAACCCCGTCGGGTCCAGATATTACAAGTCGCATGTTGTATCGGCCCCACTCCTTTGTATCCCTGCGATGCGGTATATCGTAATCGCATATCACATGGCCTTTAGGCCTCAAGTAAGTCTTCCCTTTGTGTTATAGCGATGCGATATTGCGATTTGATCTGGGTCGTTGATCTGCACGCTCAATCAACGGTCATCGTTAAATCGTGTTGATCACTATCGCGATTTCCATAGGGCTGTCTCTGATGTACTCCTCTGGTCTCTCCAGATTGCGATATTCCAATTTGATCCAAACCATTGATCGGTCTGATCCAACGACTCCTGTGCAGCGTCACTTCCACCTTTGCTTAGCTCTATTTTCCGCCATTCTTTCACTGCTTTCCCTTCCGATAGTGTTTCTGATAGTTAATATATATGAAGACTTAGAGGTTTTAGGATCCATTTTGGATCACTGAGCAAGATATCGTTGTGGTTCTTTTTGTAAAGAACTCCATGCACCAATTGATAAGATAGATCTTTGTGTCGGAGTGCCCTCTTCTTCCACATAGAAAAATGAGAGGCCACAGTGCCATGCTCTGGGTACTGGCGCACTTCTGCGTACCAAGAGGTTTCGTGCAAAGTGGGAGGGGCTCACTCAACATTATACATTTCTATTTCCTTCTCCCAGCCTGCGAGCTCTTCTTCTTCCTCTTGCACATGAACTAATTTCATTGTTAGTATGCAAAGAATGTGACCCTTGATGGTGTGAACTGGCTTTATGTCAAGATCATACTCTTGCAGTCTTGTCATCCAGTTCACCCTCCTTTCTCCCAACTCTTGCTAAACAAGTAGTGATATGACTACTGGGTGTGACACAAAGATAATGAAATGGTTTTTCAATAAGTAGGGTTTGAAATGCTTCATCGCCTTGTACATTGCATATTCTTATTTGTACATGGTGGGATAGTTGAGGTTTGAGTCCTTGCAAACTAGCATTCATGAAGGAGATGGGTCGCTCATTATTCAACTCATCCTTCTGAGTGAGCGCTGCAACGAATGAAGTGTGGGAAGCAAAAGTATAGAGCAAGAAATTTTTGTTGAAGTTTGGGTTGTACAACGCGGGTGCCTCTGCTATCGCTTGCTTGATATTGTTGAAGACACTAGGTGTGTTGACATTATTGGATCTTTGGATCTCAGTTCAAATTGGAGCATAAGATTGGATAGGCCATCACTTGGGCATAATTGACATCGATGCTTTCTAACCATAGTGGTATTTGAAAATTTCAATATTGTATTGTAAACTAAAATAGTACTTGTTGATGACTTGGTAACTTGCAGGTAATTGGGCATCTAGAATTCCGTGGCAATTATCCCTCATGACTTGCTTGTGTGTCACTACACAAGGAGAGAAGAGAAGATAACATATTCAATCTTTCTAACAAAGGGATCTGGAATAGCTATTGGGTGTGTTCAATTTGAATGTAACATTTTGCATACAAAAAAGGTTCATTCAATTTCATTGTTAATTGTGTGAAGCTAGTTCTTTAACAACAAAAAATACATATAGGCCTTAATATCACATACAAATGTAGTGAGGAGAATCTATCCTCTATCACCTTAGGGACAAAGAATAAATGGTTCTTCAGACAAGTTGCGTAGTCCTAAGTGGAATAGCCATCACATACTCCAATTGTGATCCTTTAACTTGTAATTAACCCTCCATTCTAGTTTAAGAATACTAAGATATTTTTTTTATTATCATGAAAGGGTGTGGATATTCTATTCTGGTCAACATCCCAGACTTGCCTACGAACACAGTTGGTCAATTATCCACACAAATCTATTTTTCTTGATGTAGAGACAATGTTTGAGAAAAATAGCACATTCCTCTCAAACTTCCCTTATTAACTAATTCCCAATAAAAATCTCTAATGGTTCATAAATTAATCGAACAAGAACCCTCTATTTCTCCTCACGTGTTAGTATAATACGATCACATTGGAGAGCCTTCTAGAGTATGTGCAAGGCATTCTAAGAGTAAAGGGTTGTCAACAAGACTATTTCCATTTATATGCACTATATCATGTGATGTTTCCCCATATGCTTCATTTGAATAACAACCATAGAGATAAATTATAGGAAGATCCTTCTCATCAATTGGAAATGGGAATGGCATTGACTCCTTTGAAATTCCAAGAAGATTCTCTAGATGTATAAAGTCGGTGGAGAAGATGCCAAAACATGTACATATTTGGGCCTTTCTTTTATTGAGTTAGATTGAATGAATATTGTAAGCCTTTCTTTTGACAATATGAGTTTGTACCTAGCTATAGAAAAGAAATCCTATGTAGATTGCACGTCCATACCACATAGCTTTTGGCTACTTTTAGTTACCATGGTGTTATTGAAAATATTATCGTTATCAAAGGGGAAGATAACTAGGGAGGTTAAAATACGATTAAAAGAATGTGGTTTGAGCATGGATGTAGCAGAATTTATTTTCTTCTTATTATTGTTATTGGAGACAAATTAGACTATAAATCACATACCTATCATCTATTATGAAATTATCTCTTCACTTCCATTCCTCCTTTTAGTCAATACTTGCCTCATCTTCTTGAGATCTTTAGTTCTGCATTTCGTAGATGGAAGTGATTCTATTGTGCTCAACCATTATTCATGTTTGATTTCTTTCACTAAGGAACAAACAATGGAAACTGAAAGCTCCTCAATGAGCTCTCACCAGTGGTAAAAAAAGTAGGTCCATGCTTCATCATCTTAGATAAATAAGCCAATGCATTGCTTAAGAACAAGTTTCAATGCAAGATGTGAAAGTCCAAACAACTCCCTAGACCCCAATGTATAAAAGCATGCAACGATAACAATTTACTTGAATCAAAGGGAGCGTAGATGCAATATGTTCACCTATTTTAGTGTAAATATAGGCGTCTTGCACCATCTTTAGGTGTTCCTCAAGTTCTTTACCACTTCCAGGACAAACCCAAGAACAAATTTGAACAATAGAGTAAATTAGCACATATCAAAGCATGCAACTTAATGTTGGGCCTGTGGAAATTGAATTAGTGATGATTTGCTTTCCAATTGGCCTGACAAAAATCCACAAACATGATAAAGCATTTTCTTTGAAAACCCTGGGATGAATTATTTTGATGTCGAACTTGATATTTAAAACAAGTGCTTATATAAATGTGATGCAAAAGGAAAAGAACTAAAAGGTCTTCAGTTATAGGTTTGCAGCGTCGCAAAGAATGAAAGGCAAAAGACTTTTATAATTCTATCATCTGTTGGACTACATCGATTTCATTGCAATTCTCCACTACAGATTTTACTTGGGTGTTTGTTGTTGCATTTTTGGCTAAGGAGGAATGATTAAATGATTACAACCTCCATATTTTCCTTAGCCATAGCCATAGTCATGCTCGTCATCTTTGCATCAGTGGATTGGGATCCATATCTACGAGAGGTCCAAGGAATGAGAGTGTATGGGGAAGGGAATAATCATGCGATGACATTCGAAATAAATTCTAATGTGCAAATGATGAGAGGAATGTTAAATTCAACACAACATTTCGAGAACCCTTAAAGGATTTGGAGCCCAACTCATGGGGCAATGTGAAGCTTTCAATGTAGAATAATATCAACATATTTTCCTAACCAGAGCTACAAGAAAGAAACAAGCATGCATTGCATTAGCCCTCCCTAATGTATTTTTGAACCCACATAGCAATGTTCTAGATGGGTCATAGTCTTTCTCTAATTAGAGGCCTTTGGATACCAAAGCCCGCATTTCAATAAGACTTTTTGTCAAAACTAGATAAACCTTATATTTTAATAGTCGCATTTGTGAGTCTATGTTAATCATGGAGGAGTTTCAACTCCCTTTGAGCGTTAATGACAACATATCAAACAATAAGTTAGATGATAGGATTAGGAATCGAGTCAATAAGTCAATAATTCAATAACCACCATTTAGGCCCAGAATTGCAACATATATTATTTGTTAGTGGAAATACATGAGTATTACTTATCTATAATATTTCTGGGTAACTGAGTGCGGGACGAAGCTTCTCCACCCAACCATAGACTAGGGTTGCAAGTTGATATTTCCCAATCATCCTCGAGCCAGGTTGTTATGCATGAGGAGACTACTTAAGGGATGAGGAACCTCAAAGATGTTGCTCAACTCACCTCTCTGTCTATATTAAATATTCACCTTTGACTCAGTTCAGTGCTTGTGTTCTCTTCCTTCTTTGCTACTTTTGACAACATGATATTCTTATCATTGTGTGAACTCTACCATTACCATCCCCTCCCCAACGCTCCCTCCCTGGAGTCTTTTTGTGTTGTTCAATCTATACATTTTGGTGGTTAGAGCCTATCCTAGTCCACATTTCTAGGACCAACCAAACTGCTCCAACTGTCCCGTGTCCTCTGATTTTTGTGATGTTTGGCCCATTCATCACTAGTTAGTCTTGCAGTCCAATGATCATCATGCCATTTATCCCTTTTCCCATTGCTTTTCGTATGTCCCAGGCAGCATTTCCACCTTAGCCTTAGAACCCTTGTCCCTAACTCAACTTGTTTTATTTAATTTATTTATTTTTAAAATGTTTATCATAAAGGGGAAATGTGACCTCTATTACATTCACTTACAAAGATCTTCTTGGTCTTTGAACTTATTTCAGATGCATGGTGCAACTAACATGAAAATATCCATGACTCGTGGATTGTAACTTAGTACTCAGGCAAATGTTTCTTGGACCTTTGTGAAGCTTGAATTTCATATATCTCCCTCAATATAACCACCAGCCTTTCTTCCAGAGAGAACATCCATTAGTGTCGTCTTTACAACTCCACTGACACCCATCAAAGCCATCAAAACACCTAGCTTGAAAGCTCCAATAATATATTTCAGCAGGTGAAGTTTTTTCTCTATTACAGGAATGCCCACAAAATATTGTATATTTTGAAAAGAAATTGCCAATGGCTGAAAAGATAATATCGTTCCACATTTTGCACCTAGTATCATGGCAGAATTAAAGACTTTGCCAAAGATTTCCCTTCTATTAGATGTATTATTAAATTCCTACAACTGTACTTCAACTACATTATTGCCTTTTGTGTTAGGTATCAGATGATTGAAAAATGTTATTTTGTTTGATACAACGTGCAAATAGAAAATACTGTCTTTGTAAGGACCTGATTATGACTATATACATTTTTTTTATTTTTATTTTTAATTTTAAACAGCAAATACGACCAGAAAAGAAACGCATTGAGATTTCAAATTTATTCAACACACACATTGCTGACACTCATTTTAGGAAACATAACATAACATTTACATACTTTTAACTAAGATCAATTAGTAATGAAATACATATGTACCGTTCACCAGAAGGCGAGACTCCGCTTGCTCTTTTGTTACTGGTATTCCCTTGCTGCTGGTCACTTCTGCGAGTGAATGATGACGCACTTGATCTGAATGCGAAGACCCACTGGTTAAGCTCCCAGCCTACTCCTTGGGTACTCTTCTTGCCCGCGGACCCCCGAGCTGCAATGGGGTTGTACAATGAGGGAAAGCTCTAGCTAGCAGAGGAGAGCACACTTTGGCTCAAGAGTCCCCTCTCTAAAAATCCTCTACCTCACCAAACTCACTGTAGCTTCGTAATCACTGCTCTGACATCATATCATCCATCCAACAATAGGGTTCCCAAAAGTCCCCTCTCCCATGGCTTGCCCCTTCTTTTATAAGAGTCCTCATAGATGACACTTGGCATGTCATGCATAATTATAATATTTTCTTTAATTTAATACTTGATTATTCACCTACCCATTTGTCATTCTCTCAGCAAGGGTCACCCAAAATTATTTACTTAACTTTTTATTTAAAACTAATATTTTCCTCACCTCACAAGATTCTATTTCTTCTCCTAGTTGTCTCTTTATTCCCCCCTTTTATTCCTTAAATTGTGTTTATTACTTGGAGTCAATTAGTGAGTCAAGATTGTATCCCCAATCTACTTCCTAAATTAACTCAGGTTATCTCTTAGAGGGATATTCTTATCTTGGTTGATGCCACATGGAGCTTCTCTACATTTCTCTAAATTTAATTTATTTTTCTTATTTTAATTCACCTTCTTCTTTTCTTAATTAAGTTTAATTGGTTTAGGATTAATCTTTATCCTTACAATATGTTTGTCTTCCCCTTTTATCTAATTAAACCACCTGATCTACCTAGAATTTTCCAACATGGGGAGGGTAGAATTTTTAAGGTACTCTATTTATTTCTTCCTATGATCTTCCTTATTCCAAGTTTTATTTTTGATTTAATTTCCTTGGTTTCCAATCATCATTTTCCCTTAATGTAACTTTACCTAGTTTTCATTCCTTATATTTATTTGTTATTATTTATTTTTAATGATTCCAAGGGTGCCAAGTTTGGTTGCACCCTTCAAGAACTTCCCTAGAAGTTCCAAGGGTGCCACACCTAACAGTTTAATTGTGATGCCAAGGGTGCCAAGTTGGTTGTGCCCTTCAAGAACTTCCCTAGAAGTTCCAAGGGTGCCACACCTAATAGTTTATTTTTGATGCCAAGGGTGCCAAGTTGGTCGTGCCCTTCAAGAAATTCCCCTGAAGTTCCAAGGGTGCCACACCACTTGCCCTTCAAGCATCTAGTGACTACGAGGGGAAAGTATGGTGCAACGTCATAGACCACTATCATCTCTTATGTTGCCTGCTATAGTGAGACTAATGGTGTCAGGGATCAAGGAATCCGCCTTAATGCACATCCCCCAGTAAACTCCTCATGAGCGACCCAACTTTGGGACCTGCCCTCATGGCATCGTGATCTTCAAGGCGAAGGTGTTTCAACCCTTCCAGCCCAAGTCATGGCGGGAGTGCTAGTGGGTTAGATCAGGGACTCTGTCCCACCCCTCCCATGTAGTTCCATCCACCTGTACAACCCCATCACCCATATGTGAGTCATTCGGTCAAGCAACTAATCTGTGCCTGCAACCATTAACATATCATCATAATATAGTTAAACATATATGGCAGATTTCAAGATCGACCTAGACTTTAAAAGATAAAATGATATGAATTTTCATTAAACCAGGTGTCATCGACATGTCATATGCGAGTGCCTCTGATGGTTTCCTGCCATACTCAATAATCATCAGTAACAAGGTTTCTCAATGTTAGTCATTATCATAATAGCATCATTAACGATTCCTGGTCATTCACGTCATTGTCCATTGTAAGTCTGAACTAAAGAAAGTAGGTAACATAAGGGACACATCCCTCATGGCTATCATCATTAATCATCAATGGGAACATACATATTCATTAAGCT
This sequence comes from Pinus taeda, assembly GCA_000404065.3. Lineage (NCBI taxonomy): Eukaryota > Viridiplantae > Streptophyta > Pinopsida > Pinales > Pinaceae > Pinus > Pinus taeda. The sequence continues at coordinate 51,160 of APFE030682296.1, forward strand.
ATCAACATCGTAACATCATAGAAATATACCTATCCATCAAATTTATCATCATTATGCTTTCAATAGAGCGCATACATATTCTTTACTACCCTCATCATAAATTCAAATAGAGACCAAACTTAACTATTTAATGTTGCAATCATCAGAATACCGATAGATAAGATACATAACCATTCATGCTTTCATAATATCAATGGAAAGCATTCATAAACATCACAACCATGAATATCTCAATCGCTAATAATAGTGTCATGTGTCCGGATCCTCAACCTGAGGTCCTCAAAGAATAAAGTGTGGGCCTTATGGCTAATTAAATGTTTGCGTCATATCACTGTCAGTCAACTAGAGCGGGCACTACAATCTTCTTGATTATCACAGATTTTAGCTAGATTTTCTTGAGAAATTACAACTTGAGGTTGGCAAACTGGGTTTCGATATGTTGAAGCAAGAGTGTATCTAAGGTTGAATAATATTGTAAATCCAATCAAACTTCCAAGACATATTTAGTAAAAGTAGTCTTCATGGAAAAACCCACGACTCTCTAACACTTGTATACCAAGGTTAGTAATTTGAAAAATCAACTTTCTTTAGTGTGAAGCAAGGAATTCATTGGTTGTAATTGTAGTCTCATCATAATAAAAAGATGATATATAGCATCCTCATTGCCACCACTTTAGAATTGAAAATTTTGGGATGAGAAATCCCCTGAATACCACAACAATCATTATTGCCAAAGAACCTCCAATGTTAGCAACATCTATGCTTCGATAAACTCCAACCATTGCATGAAATAAAGCAATTGTCATTTGACTCATAGAAAAAAGATAAGAAATAGATGAAGAAACATGGAAATAACTACAGGATCACTACTTCTGCAACACAGGCCTACAGATGGCAACATCTCAGCGATTTCAGCACTAGGAAATTCTAATCACAAATGTGATCCTTCCAAAGATTCACTTAGGTATAGCCATTTCTCTCTTTAACATTCCTCCTTTTTCACTTTCACCAAGAGGATGATTACATGTTCTTGGAAGCATATAAGTGCATTCGAGTACAAATTTCTCCAGTGTAATCACCTCACCTGGCCAATGAGCGGAAACATCTAAGGATTCACCTTTTGCAGGGCACAGAATCCATAGTTTGGTCATTGCATCTATCCTCTTGCTGCAATTCGCCCGATGCTTGCATTTGTTTAATATGAAATCTAATCAATCTTGTCTACTAAAGCTGAAACTAGATCATTATTAGCAACAATATCTTGTTTTGAAAGGCCTTTAACCTTTTTTCTGAGCCAATTTTTGCAACTTGGGAATCTCTTCATGCAATTTGGCCTTGGCGCATTGAATTTCAACATTCAGAGTAGCGACCATTGCTCTGTTTTTCTCCTCCTTACATCCTCAAATTTCTACTTTACAGCCTTGATGTCAAACTCGACAACAGTATAAAGCCTAATGAAGGTGTCGTTGTCGGAGATCTAATTCTCCCTTTGTTTGTTGATATCGTACTTTTCATACTTGTTGCAAATGGCATCCACCCGCGTGAGCATGTCGATTATGCTCATCTTCAAAATGAATAGATCCAATGTGTTGGATGACTACTCTTGCAGATATGCATTTTCCCTCAAAATTATTTCCCTTAGATGAAAACAATAGTTCCAACTAAAGACATTTAATAGAATCGATCTGATGGAAATTACATTCTCACGGGGCAATCTGGTCACCAGAATGTCCATACTTGGTGCAATCATGACCAATTTCACGATACCTGAGTTGAGAGAATATGACCCTCTAGATGAGAAAGCCCCCACAATAGGCGCAAGCTGAAATCCCAATGCACTAATGACATTCTCAAGTGCCATCAACCCCTTGTTAATGTGAATACCATCTTTTAAACAAATACCATCAACATCAATCCTCTGCTTTGACCCAATAAGATCTACCAAGTGAAGCTTTGCACATAAAATTCTTCGACTCCATTATCTACATAACTTGTTTCTCCTATTAGGACCACATTATATTTTTGCATCTACTCAATGGTGATTGTAAAGATGGAATGTGAACAACTGGAGTGTGAATTCATGTTTGTACTTCTAATTGCTCGAGATGATGACCCATGTGCTAGACATGCATCCATTTCTTTATGAGTGCTAATATTTATCTTTATTGAATTGACAAGCGTTATAATCTCATTTGAATGCTCTTGAATTTATATGGGTGGCCTTCCATGGAGTATTGACTTTTTATTGGGATTATTCATTATTTATGGCTTTGTTGTAGATGGATGATTAGGATCAAGTGGTGAGCCCCAGTATTGCAGCAATAATGATGCAACTCCCGGGACTCCCTTCTTTACTTTTATCAACCTGGTAGTTCGTAACAAACTTGGAAGCGATAGTGTTGTATGCACAAGTACTAGCTCTTACTGCAGCTGTCACTTAATCAGCTGGCACAAGTCCACTAGGAGCTTAAGCCAACTTCTATGAGCTCTTAGAAGAATCTTTTAACTGATGGATGAAAGCTAACTCAAAGGAGGCTAATCGACTTGCAGAAAGAAACCAAAAAGCGGAAGGGAAATGCAAACCCTAGTTTTACCGACTAACCCTACTGGTGCAAGAAAAATGATGAAAGCTACAAAAAGGAATGCCATGGACTCTTAGAAAGGTAAAATGCATGTGACTAAGCTACTTCTGAAGTGAAATCTAAAAAGAAACATCTTTTTGTATTTTTGAGTAAGTTGGCAGAATTATTGTGCATGTGCTTTAATTGTTTTTTATTGTGCAGAGGTGGATTGGTGAAAGGAAATGCTTGCAGGAGGTTGGGAAGGTTAGAAGAGGGCCTAAGGGGTCCCTAACACCCTTCCAGAGAGTTTCACAGTGATCGGATCTCAAGAAACCGCTTTCATGAGCTTCTACAGGAAGTCTGCAGGGATTCTACAGGATGTTCTGTAATTTCTACAGGATGTTCCGAAAAGAGGATTTTGGAGGGTTGATGGAGGAAAAATGGTGGGAAAGTGGAAATGGAGGTTGGATAAGGATGTTAATGGGTCTAGGACCTGGTGAATGAGGCTAAGGAGCGATTGGATTTGTTCGAGGACGAAGGGAGCAATCATGCACAAGAATGTAGAAATTAGGGAAAAGTGGGAAAAGGTGGCAAATGAAGGGCAAGAATCTGAGTTAGAGGACGAAGCAGGTTGCATGGATGGGTAAGGATAGATGAGGAGGTATCACAGGTACTCTGCATGTTATTTCCCAAAACTGATCAACAAAGGTTATTCAAACCAAAGATCTAACTACTTTAGCCTAATTTGACCTAGAAACCATAAGCATGACGCACAACAGTTTATTGGCAGCAAATCAGGTAAATCAACCATGGAAACTAAACAAGAATGGATTTGAGCATGTAATCACAACTGGTATCAACTTCTGCAAATGAGAATCTAACACTAATAATTGCATGATGAAGCAAAGACAGTGTTTTTGGTGGCAGCAAGGACACCCTAGTCCCAGCTCATGGTCCCACTGAGGGAGAGGTGAGATTAGAGGTGCTTGATAGCTTTTTTCTGAAGGCTTCTCTATTATTAACTTATCAAATCAATCTGAACATGAAAAGACTTTGTAATCATCAAAAGCAACCTAAATAACAAAACAAGATTTAAATCTAAATAGCAGATTTTATTATAAGAATGTAGCAAAAACACATCAAGGTAAACAAAGGAGGTACTGGGCACTTGGGTTGGGCCCAACCCCAAGAGCTACAGCCTCCTGAGAAAGATTAGAGCAGGTGCAAAGCTGGATTCATCTTTATTGCTCAAGAAATAATAGTAACCTAAAAAACTGTCTACAAGAAAAAGCTTGAAAATGTGTTGAAATGCGGAGCTAACCTACTGCCTAAAAAATGACTAAAAAAAGACAAAAATCGAACTGCCAACTAGCTAAATCCTACCAACCCCAATGAGGCCCTAATCCCTCTTATTTATACAAATTGAGGACCCCAACAGCCCTCCTAAACTTTAGGAAATCGGCTGCCAAAACTTGTAGTTAACAAAAACTTTACTAGCCCTTTCTCGGCTGCCTTTGTGATAATTGATGTGGTGGCCCTTGAACTTCAAGCTGATGGTGGAGAATTCGAGGTAAGGGCCCATAAATGAAGGGGACACCTTCCTACAAATCCTCTTCCTTGTTATTCCACGAATTTGGCTGCCAAGTGCTCATTAAAACCTTTGATTTTGTCTCAAAATTGACCAAAAAACTGCACAAAGCACCCATTAGACTTGTTGGCATAATGACTAACCCAATTCACTCTATTAGCATAAATATAATCAAAAACATGCAATAAACTAATGAGAATGGTGGATTAAGTCGAATTAGGAGGTTGAATGAGCCCATATAATTATCCAATTTTGGGGCTCATCATCAAGCAAGTCATGTACTTCTTTCAGAATCTCGGTGAAGGAAACCCTTATCTAAAATTTTGCTTGATGCTTTAGGCTTTCTATATTCTTGAATATCATCTCAAAAACTTAAGGAATAATTCCTATTTCACCACTGTCGCCATAGCCAGTGCCCATGGTATATGCTATCAAAACCAGTTTGGTGTAGAAAATCACAGTTACTATTGACAAACTTAAACCCTATTATTTTGGACAAATTTGGTGGCCTTGTGCAAGTACCAATAAGTTGGTCTATATTCTTATGCCAAACTTTATCCATAACAAATACTCCTTGGCTAACATCTTGATCCCTGTAAGTGTCACCATAAGACTTATGACTGCAACCATCAACCAAGAATGATGTTGATTATTTTTGGCTGAAAATGTTGGGCCACTTATGCTGCTTTGTGCCCCATATTTCATCTAAAAAGGAGCAACCTCTCCAAATTTTTCCTTAGTAGATCGAGCATGATTTTTACGTCCGACCTTTAATAAACAAGAGATGTCTCTCTTGCATCTGTAACAAGGGTTAATACTTTGCTTCTTAGAGTGATGGGTACCTCTACCTTCACTTCAACATCATTCCCCTTTAATGGTACTTCTAAAAATTCTAAAACAATGTTCCCATCACTACTATGTTGCCCTGTGTAGCCTGATCCAGATTTAAACAGGAACGCAATAGATTACAAAGATAACCATAAATATAGAGATGTGATAACCATAAATAAAGAGTTGCAACAGAAATAATACTTCATTTCATTAATGGAAAATACCGAAATATGCTTACAACCAGAAATGGAAATAACCCAGCTAGGGCGGTGGTAGCTTATCTCTGAGAAGAGATGTGCGGCTACATGCCTCTGAACTGTTCCAAACTTTTTTACAATGAGGCTCGAAGGCCTATTTATTATTGAGAAACAATGGAAAACCCTTCACATTCCAAAACCTAACCGTAGAAGATGAAACGCCAAATTGTGGGCCCCGTTTTGGGTAAATTGGTACAACAATTTCCCGGGGTCGTAACTTTGGCATACGATCTCCGTTTGACGTGTATGATAGCTCGTTAGAAAGATCTATCCGAGAACTACCATTTTTGGAACGAGCAACATCGGTCCATCCCATGGACCCATGTTGCCCCTGGATTCCCCAAAAAACGTCGTTTAGGGCCTCAAAACGGCTCCGAAAGTTTAGGACCCGAAAAAC
>APFE030682296.1:57746-164199 GCA_000404065.3 Pinus taeda
CAGTCCTTGACGTGGGGGGCTGCTTTGAGAAGAGCGAAAACAATCTTTTCCCGACTTGAAAATTCATGAACAGAGAAATACCCATCTAGCAGATTTAACCATTTATCCATGACATCTGTGTCTATTTTACCCTCGAAGATGGGGATTTCAAAATTAACTTGTACCTTAAAGGGCGTGGCGTTTCCAGAGTCGCTGCTGGAAGCCGATGCGTCACCTCTAGGTAGCCACTGAAGGATCTGCGCAAAGCTATCCATCATCGCGTTCCTTTGCCGCTCAAGTGCTTCTTAGAGCAAGATTTTGATAGGATCTCCTGCCCCCTCGTCTTTCTTCTCATCTGCCATTGGAGGCCGTCGGGATTTGCGAGGCTAGTCTTGCAAAGGTTCGACTAGTTCAAGCCCTAACTCCTTATATCCTGACCTCGTTGGGGACATGCAAAGAAAAACCGAGAAAAAGCAGACCACTCTGATACCACTGATCTAGATTTAAACAGGAACGCAATAGATTACAGAGATAACCATAAATACAGAAATATAGCTCGTTAGAAATATCTATCCGAGAACTACGACTTTGGGAAGGGCAACATGGGTCCATGGACCCACATTACCCCCAGATTTCCCAAAAAACGTCGTTTAGGGCCTCAAAACGGCTCCGGAAGTTTAGGACCCGAAAAATTGCTAAAAATAGTAAACTGTGCTACAATTTAGGAAACTGAAAAAGTTGAAACAGACAATTGTGGGGGTCCAAATGGGATAGGTGGGTGGCCACCAACATCCACCTGGATCATAGCCACAAATATCTAATTCGCCCCAAGGGATATCATTCTTGAGATATTCTTCTTTCATATTTTTATCTGAATCAGTATTTACCTTTGGGCTCACTTCAATTTCTGCTTTGTGGTCTTTAGCTGCTACTTTTTCATCTACAGGTTTATAACTTCCTTTTTCCTTCGTCACCATTTATAATGCCCATGCTTTGATCCAATCTACTATTCTTGTTAGATTCTTCAACTTTTCAATTATAATCTTCAAGTAATTTTTTGTTATAATCTTCAAATTTTCTATTATAATCTTTACACTTTTGTTACAATCTTTAATTTTTTTAATTACTTCCGCAAATAGTTTCTCTTATTGTTTCGAAAGAATTTTTCATATAAACCCTTTATGCTAGTAGGAAAGCCAACATTGATACCATTGTAATATTCACTATTAATTTCTTTGGTAAATTTGCCAAAACTTTTGTAAGGCATACTTTGTGAAAATTTACTAGAAAACACCATAAATTTGTCTGATAGAAATTGTTGATACTTAGATAAATATTGCAACTTAAACCCAGAAAAAATGAAGAGGATGTTAGGTCCCTATAATACTAGTGTAGCCCCTTTATTGTTATTGTTAGTGTATCCCCCTATTGTTATTTTTGTGACCATGTAGCCCCCATATTGTTATTGGTGTGCCCCATAGAAGCCCACTATTGTTATTGTTGTGTCCTTACATGATTATTGCTATGTAGGCTACAATTATACTCTGACCCCTTAGACTCCTATATATACCAAGGACGTCTTGTCATTTGTATCATCCAAGAATTGTTCATTTATGTGATGTAAAAGGAGGTTTCCCCCTCGAAGATACTTATTTTGAAGTCGTTGAAATATTTCTTCTTCTATTTTATGATATTGTTACATAACAATGGGTATTAGAGCTTCGGATTCTAGGGTTTCGCTGCTTCAAACAAACCATCTTGGAGTTTTCGCTATAACTTTGTTTATATGAAGATTCACAAACTGAAATTTCAACCACATAGAGCTGAAATCACATTGAACTTCATGTAGACATTTCAGATATTGGTTCACTATAAATTTTGGGATATGGTATGAAGAAATTAGGGTTTCTACAAGCTCAAAAATTTAGTCTCAAAAAAGCGACCTAGGGAATTTTTTTATAACTTTCTCTTAAAGCATCAGATTTGAATTTTGTAAAAAGTGACAAAAAGTGCACATACTGTAGTTTCTCATGTATCAATTTTAGGGTTGAAGGTTGAAACAATGAGCAATGGGAATTCCTTACAAGTTCGTTCTACTGAACTAGTCCATAATCAGGTCATCGTGGGCAATTTTACATAACTTTGTCTTAAAGAATCCAATCTTGGTCTGACTTGTGGAATTAGAAGGAAGACTTAGAGGGCTACCACGGGACGAAATTTAACTCCTTGGGAGGCCGAAATTGTAGAGATAAAATAGTATCAATATCGAGCTCTTAAAAGCAAGAAAAAAGTGTTTATTTTCCTTTTTAAAATTTTGCATAACTTTTGTTCAAAAAATAAATTTGAAGTGATTCAAAGGGCATAGTGAAGCATAGATATCGTTGTTTGATTCAAAAATTGCTTTGAAAAAAAAAAAAAAATGGATACACCTAGTAAGCAACTAGAAAGCCCTACTATGACGCATGAAGAAGAGGAAGAAATGCAACATGATATAGCAAAATTACAAGACCAAGTGCAACAAATTTCCCTCTCACAAAGATAACCAAAAATAAATTGGAATCTAAGATGGATGGTTTAGAAGCAAAAATAAAAGGAAACATGGAGGTTTTTAAAGTAGACATGAACACGATGAATGTCAAGCTGGAAGGGCTGGCAAAGTTGTTGGAAGAAAGGCTTCCCAGTGGTGACAAGGTAGTCCATGAAAATCACAATGAGGACAAAAGGAATATGAATTATGATTTTAGAGACTCCAATGCGGGGTTTAATAACCACCACATTCCAAAGATGAATATGAGGAAGTTTGATGGGAAGGATACGGTAACACGAATACTGCAAATGGAGCAATATTTTGATATACATGATGTGAAACACACACAAAAGGTACACATTGCATCTTTATATTTAGAACTCAATCAATTTGTATAGTATTGATGGCTTTTTTCTTGTAAACCACTTTTCACTTAGTCAATTTTTATGGAGGAAATGATAGCACATTATGAGGATACAAAAAGAAACACCCTCTTTAGCCAATCGATAAGTCTCAAACAAAGGGCTCCAATGATGGAGCACATTGAGGACTTCCAAAAATTGAATATCATGGTAACTGATATTCCAGAGGAGCATATGATTGATGTCTTCATAGGGACTTTAGAGGATAACATACAACATGGGGTTCACCTTTGGGAATCTGATTCATTAGAGAAGGTTGTAACCACCCATCTCACATTTACCCAATTTCACCTGACTTCTAGGGTAAACATGAGATAGAGAGCTACTATGACATGACCCAACCTCCTAGGTCATATTAAGAAAGTGGGGCCAACAACTGACGACACACTGACAACTCAACACATCCTACAATGGATACTGGTCACTTAGAGGCTGAGTAACCACCCAAAGTGGCCAAATCCTTATCTGGACCACCTTTTCCTTTCCCAGAGCCCTCAAACTATCCTACAACAAGGCATCCATGTGGTTGGGCACCTCCAACCACATGCACAAGCCTGCATAGATGTCGTTGCAACCCAAACTTTCTAGTTAGGAGCATGCGCTCTCGAATTCCGAGCCTAAATCCCAGGTCAGCCTCCATACCACTGCCCAAAACTTCCTGTAACTTCACAAATGCATAAATTTTGTGACAACAAAGCTAAACATTCAAACTTGAATTAGAGACTTGACCTAACTAGGCCTAACCATGACTGTCATTTCGTCAAACATATTGAGAACATGTAATCTACAGGTCATGAATGCATATTTGAACATATGGGTCTAATACTTATATGAGAATCATCAATAAGGTCTAATGCCCTCTCATAATAGATGCAATCACATTTTTTAGCTTATGCATTCAATAACCATTCAACAACTAGTCAAACATATCAAGAGCCATAGCTAGGACCTATTATTAAACCATGCTTATAGACGAAATAATAACCATGATATAAAAACCATGAAAGCCACATAATAACAAGTGCAAATATTCATGAAATACAAGAGGAATAGAGCTTTTATTAACATATGCAAAATCCAACCAAGTCAAGGACTTCCACATACCACTCGACCATAGATTGGGTTGAACCAAATCTTTATTTTAGCCAATCACCCCTGTGCCATATTCCAAGCATGAAAGTGGGAATCGAGACAAAAACAACCAAGGCTTCTTGGCTATTAAACCACCTCCACCCTCAGGATTTAACATAACCCGCCAAAACCTATCAAGGGATTCCTAGGCCCAATGAGCACATAAACAACAAGCCTTTACCACAATCCCGTCAAAACCGGTAAATGGATTACTAGGCTCAAAAAAGAACATAAATAACCACACTTTACCACAATCCTGCCAAAACTGGTAAAGGGATCACTAGGACCAAAACAAGCTTGGATGCCTCAGAGTTTCTTCACCAATACCTTGAGGAATTTTCTTGTCTCCACCCTCAGGCTTTACCGCAATCCCACCAAAATAGGTCAAGGGATTTCTAGGCCCTTGGTAATTTTCCTAAGACCACCTCACCTAGTTCCAAAACCATTCGACAATCCAAAGCTCAACTGAATGAGAGAACCCCATCACACCATGGCTATCTGGAAATGGAAAGGCAAGGCTTAAACCACTGCCACACCTAGCAAGACCCATGCCATTGACAATAAGAGAACCAAAAGCATGCATGCATGTACCATGTATTCATAAACTAGCTAGGAAATCACACATGCAACCTGTTACCTGCAAGTCTTCTTGCTGAAACCGCTTGATCCGACCTTTCCTTGCTTGGCCCTTTCTTTCCTTATCCTTCCTTTGCCTTCCTTGCTTGCTTTCTCTTCTTGGTGCTCTTCTCTCTATAAGACTAACTCCAAAGCCAAATTTAAAAAAGACTAAACCAACAAAAACCATGAATTGATCCTCAAAAGCATTTTTATTTTTGAGGCCTCTATGTTCTTTAATTTCCTCTATTTTCCTTCAATTTTCCTCACTTACAATTATGTGACCTTTGACCTTCCTTTTCTCATATTTTCCATTATTTTAATAAATAAAATGCCAATAAATGCCTCTTTGCCTTTGCCATTTCCTTTGCCATTGCCTTGCCAATTTCCTCAGCCATAAATAGATTGAAACTTACATCGACTAAGATGTTTGCCCAATATTCAGCTTGGAATACATGTCCCTTGACCTTGGCCTTATATTTTTTTTTACATGGAAAATCAACAAGGGCTATTACAAACCCCTCCCCCTTGGGGGAACATCGTCCTTGGTGTTCTATGACACCTATGACCAACAAACAGCCAAAAACAAAACATTCTACCTATGGAGCTTTATAACCTAGCTCGTTGTAGTATTTACAATGACATCCTACTGAAAACATGGCAATCATATTGTTTACTGGAGCTTTATAACGTAGCTCATTACGATATTTACAATAATAACCACATATATACTCATGCACATTTGCTTCAATCAGCAAGCAAACATGTTGTCTATGGAGCTTTATAACCACAACTCGATACAATATTTACAATAATATACACATATAGGTATGCATATTTTCTCAACCCGTAAATAAAAGGATATGATGCTTGTATTAATCAACAAGGGAATCTAGAGGCTCACACCTCCACCCTCAAAAGTAGTACCAAGATTTACCTCCTTCCCAGGAAGTCCATAATCCACTACCAAAGTCAAACCTACATCCAATGTCCAACGTTGTAATCCTCTTAGTGAACAGTTAGCGACTCATTGTTCCAGGGCACACTCCCAAAGTGCATTTGATTCCATTTGGAAATGTTAATGACCAAAACAAATTCCATCCCCTACCTTCCCTTCTTTGCTACATAGTCCCTAGGGAAATGCAATCACCCCTTTCCATGTAGTCACACACCTTCCAAGTTCCGCTAGCGTGCCCTGCTTTGTTACACAATCCCTCGGGTGATCCATCCCTTGGCAAGGTTTCCTCACATCGGAAGGTCCAAAAGCCAAGGCATATCCCTAACTCAAAACCATCGTACCAATCACACCATGATCATGGAAATAAATGGACACTATTGGGTACCAGTGTCCCACAATGGCCCTGCTCCTAAATGATTTACCATCATACTACTGCATGTTCCAATTCCTTTTTCTGTTGCTACTAATTCTTGTAATCAGTTTCATTCCCCCAACTAGGCATTTCCATGCTTTCCTATACCAAGCACATAATTTCCATTAAATTCAAAATAAATTCAATTCATACCTCATTGGTGGATTTTCAATACGGTACACTTGCAATTTTTTTTACTTCCTGTCACAACAAGTCAAACTAGCTCTTTGATCAACTCATCATGTATAATCATATCTCATCTAGTTAGCTCAAGACACAACCATCATGAATCAAAACCATAGATCACATGCAACCATTCATAAATCAAAATCATAGATCACATGCATAATTAAAACTGAAATAAATAATGATACTTGTCCTTCAATCGATCCTTTGCTTCTACCTTTGTAACCTTTGTCCTTTTTGTACGCACTGAATCGATTGTCTCACCAGGCAAGCATCCAATGCCTTTTATTATGTTCAACCACATACACATACACACATTATACATCACAACACGTACATCCACACATGACATACAACACCACACAATACATACACCTACACTTGGTGTACAACACAACACATACACCTACACCCAATCTACAACACAACACAATACATACACCCACACTCGGTGTACAACACAATACATATACGTACACAATGATTACACACGTCACAATACAATGAATACAAAATACACGTAACACAATGCCACATGTACACAACACAACATGTACAAAATGTACATAATACCACGTGTACAACATGTACACAACACCACATGTACAACCATGTACACATCACCACTTGCACAACGTGTACACAACACCACATGTACACAATACCAAATGTACACAACACCACCTGCACAAAGTGTGCATAACATCACATGTACATAACACCACCTGCACAACATGTACATAGCACCACATGCACACAACACCACATGTACCATATGTACACATCACCACATGCACAGAACACCACATGTACAACATGCACAACATGCACACAACACCGCATATATAACATGTACACAACACCAGATGTACATAGCACCGCATAAGCAACACGCACACAACATTATATGTACACAGTACCACATATGCAACATGCACACAACAATATGTACACAACACCGCATATGCAACATGCACACAACACCATATGTACACAATACCGCATATGTAACATATACACAACACCATATATACATAACACAACATCTACAACACGTACACAACAACAACACTGCACATTCAAGAGACAGATAGAGATAGTGTAGAGATTGCTCAGGCTTGAGAAAAGAATTGTAATATTCTCATATTCTCTGACTAATGCAACATACAAATAGCATGGATTTTTTTCGCTAGTCATATTTACACAGCCTCCGCTGTTGCTACTGAACTGCGCGCGCCCTAGCTCTAGTGAGCTCAAGGTTTCTAGCCAGCCCTCCTGCGGCCTCCTGTTGCATCGATGGAGCATTTGGATCCTCAAGAGGATGGAGATCCACACACAGGTACAAAAAAGGAGCATGAAGAAACAACAAATGCCTTTGCATCTTTAATATCTACCATTGGACCTCCTAAAACCGGGTCATCAATATCAAGTTTGTGAAGAAACTTGACGATATTCCTGAGATATCTCACCCACCATCTCTTCCCCATCGTGTAGCTATGTCTCTAGCAGAAAGAGGACTGGTTGGACAGTTTACAGGCTTATGACCATCCCCTAGATCTATTCAGAAATGGGTTGAAAGAAGCTATACTTCTTCAAGAAAATTTCCATAAGATTCTACGGAAGAGGGTACTACACATTCCATTTTGAAACAAAGGAAGACCGAGATTTAATCTTTAGAAACGGTCCGTACTTCATGGATATGCGAGAGTTTTATCTAAACAGATGGACCCTTGATTTTGATCCTGAAATGGATGTACCCAATGCAATGCTAGTATGGGTAAGACTACCTAATCTCCCTCTTCATTGTTGGGGAGATGAATCGCTGAAATCTATCGAGAATGTTGTGGGAAAATACATTGACAGATGTGAACCAAAAGAGAACATGCATGCATGTGCGAGGATCTATGTCGAAGTGGATCTAGGGAAAGGTCTTCCGGAGGCAGTAAAGATCAAAGTAGATCAATGGACGCACACACAACAACTGGACTACGAACATATTCCCTTCAAGTGCAAGGTAGTCATGAATACGATCATTTTGCAAATAGATGTCCAAAAAAACAAGAAAATGAAAATCTATAAGAATCTAAAGCTAAATCGGAACAAGTCAAAAGAAAAAAATCGTCAAACAAACAGACCATCTCCCCTTCAAACCAACCTCAGGCTCCCACTGATCCCTCCCCATCCTCTCGCATCGCATACAACCCCTCCACTTTCCCTTCACCTCTTGACAATACCAACCCTTTTGGCCCCTTAGAAGAGTCCTCAACTCCCCCCTCTACTCCCTTCTCCCCTCATCTTCCCTCCACCTCCCATTTACTCATGCCTTCAATCCCTATAATCCATCGCAGCCCTCCTCCTCCCTTTGTGGACATCAAATCTAAGGAATCCCTCCAAACCCTTGAACACCAAAAGAAAGTAGGAAGAAAATCCAACAAAGAGCTTAGAGATGAAGCGACAACAAAAGAGATGGCCTTAGGAACCCAGTAGCCCATGGATTCATTCTTTGGGAAAAGTTCTAGGGACAATCAGAAAAATCAAAATCAGCAAAGAGGGAAAGGTCCCTCATCCCACCAAACAAACAAGAAATGATTATGGTCTCCTGGGATTTCCGTGGGCTGGGAACACCATTTAAAGTAAGTGCAGTAAGAGATATTCTAGTAAAGGAAAACCCAGATATATTTATGCTTCAGGAGACCAAAAAAAGCTGCCATGAATCGGAAAAAATGGTAAAAAAACTTTAAAAATTATGAGGGAACAACCCAACAAGCCATAGGGGCCTCAGGGGCAATTTGTACACTATGGAGGAAATGGAAATGGGAAATGCTACAACAAAAAAAGGAACAATACTAGATCCGAACATATTTAAAGGAAACAAACACCAAGGAGCAATTTTGTTTTATCAACATATATGCTCCTAATCATTATAGGGACAATGAGAAATGTTGGAACACAGTACAAGAAACTTTAAATGAAACACATAACATAAAAGTAATTTTGGTAGGGGACCTCAATCTGGTCCTAAATATAGAGGAGAAATTTGGAGGGACCTACCATGCAAACCCATCAAAGGATGCTTTTGAAACAATTATGGAACAAAACAAGTTAATATATATTCCTCCAAATAATGGTAAGTACACGTGGAATAATAAAAGGGTTGGAAAAAGTAATATAAAAGAAAGATTGGACCGAATATTGGTACTAGAAAATATCATCTCCAACTTTAATTCAACAAGATCAAAAATTATACATACCATGACATATGATCACAAGCCGGTTGTAATCACGTTGGGGCTGATGGACAATCAAGGACTAGTACCGTTCAAATATTGTCCAATATGGAACAGCAATGAAGAATTTAGAAAATTAATTTCAGAAGTATGGGCTTAGAAGGTCACAAGATCACCTTACTTTGTGTGGGAAACCAAGCTTAAAATTTTGAGAAAGGAAGTGAAAATATGGGCTAAAGAAAATGAAAAAAAAAAGAAAGGGCAGAGCTGATAAGAAAGATGGAGAATTTACAAGAGGCAAAGGAAAACAAGGAGGAGGACGGAGAGGATCATAGACAGGAAAATTAATTTTTTTGGGAAATATATAGAGAAAATTGGAAAGAAGAAGAAGAGGTGAGATTAAATTTAAGAAGCCTATGGTTGAAAGCAGGGGATAAAAACACAACATTCTTTCACAACTCCATGAAAATTATAAGAGCAAGAAATCAAATTGATAAAATTCAAGTAGATGGACACGAAATTAAAGGAGCAGAGCAACTAAAAAAAGAGGCTCACTAACATTTTAAAAATCTTTTAACAACAAATGGAGAAGAGTAGATTATGAGAATTTTCTGCAACATATTCCAAACAAGATAAATGAAGGACAAAACGCAAAAATTATGAAAGAAATCTCAGAAGAAGAAATAGAGGTAGCAGTATGGAGCCTTCACCCGGATAAGGCATTGGGCCCGGATGGCTTCACAATTGCCTTCTATAGGCAGCATTGGTAGACAATAAAAGAAGACTTATCAAGAATGGTAAAAAATGTGTATAAAAACAAAAAAATGGGAGGCAACACTAAATCCTCTTATCTGACATTAGTACCAAAAGATGTTAATCCTTCCCCTTTCAGTCGATTTCAGCCAATCTCCTTGTGCAATTCTTCCTACAAGATAATAACAAAGATTATAGCCAACAAAATAAAGAAAGTCCTCCTGGAGATAATTTCGGAAAACCAAGGAGGTTTTGTACCAAATAGACAGATAATAGATAATGTATTGGTGGTCCAGGAAGTTATTCATTCAAGCATGCAAAGAAAAGAAAAATGAATTATTATAAAATTAGACATGGTCGATGCCTTTGACAGGGTAAGCCTCCCATACCTCATGGTTGTCCTAAAGAAATTCAGTTTCTCAAAAGAAATCATTGAGGTTATGAAGGCCCGTATAACTGGTCCATGGATAACACCACTTATAAATGGAAGACACTGTGACTTCTTCCAAAGCTCTAGAGGCTTGAGGCAGGGATGCCCTCTCTCTCCATTTTTATATATAATAATGGTCGATACTCTAAGTAGAACACTCAATAAAAAAGGCGAGAAATAACCTTAACTGGTTTGCAAATCTCGAAGGGCATTAAAAGTATCTATCATTCCCTATTTGTTGATGATACTCTTTTGTTGGGAGGTGCCTCATGCATAATTGCTCAAAGATTTTAAAAAAATCATTGATGATTTTTTGGAGGTATGGGGGCCTCTTAAACAATGCCAAGTGCAAAATTTATGGCTGGAACACCACATCCTGAACCATGCAAATAATATCACAAATTATGAAGATCCCTATACAAGAAAGTTGGAACCATTCTTCTATCTTTGACTACCCATATCCAAGGAAAATCTGAAGACAAAGTTTTGGAGTAAACAAATTGAAAAAATGAAAGAGAAAATTCAAAAATGGGGAATGATGTGGCTAAACATGGCAGGCAGGGTGATTCTAACTAAAGTTATGCTCACTGCACTACCAATATATCAATATGCCACAATTTTGGCTCTGGCTAGTGCACACAAACAAATGGAATTAATCATAAGAGGCTTCCTATGGTAGGGAGGGAAAGAAGAGAATAAAAAATTCAGTTTGGTAAAATGGGAGCAACTAACTCTGCCTTGTGAGAAAGGAGGCTTATCTATAAGGCTGCCCGGTTTGATGAATGTAGCTCTAGGGATTAAAATCATATGGAGAATGATTACCGACAAGGATAGCTGGTGCAAAAAAAAATTGGCCTCAAAATATATGAATCATCCAAGAATAGAATTTTTGTTTGAAAATGTTCCAATAAGACCGTGCACACAATTCTAGAAGCTCGTTAAGAAAATGATACCAACAATCAGTAAATACACCTCAAAAATTCCAAGCAACGACAAAAATATCAAGGTATGGGAAGACAAAATCATGGGGAAGGAACCTTTAAATCTCCTTTCAAGCCATGAAGACATAAAAAATTGGATGGAGGACAGAGGAATAACAACTCTTCACTCCATATCTCGTTGGGAAAATCAGACTTGGAAAGGCTGGTATATTCCAAGTACTCCTCCAAATCTAAAAAGTCAATGGGACAGCCTAGTGCACCACCTCAAAGGTTCAGCCCCAACGAGCATGGAGGAGGAAGACACAATAGTATGGGACCCAAGTGGAGGAAGCTACACAGTTAAGACAAGATTTACAACTCTACAAACACAACAAAATCAACAAGACTAGGCTCCTTGGAAGTCCATGTGGAAAGTTGAAAGTCTCCCAAAAATCAAAATTTTCATTTGGACCCTACTAAAAGGGAAAATACTCACTGCTGAAAATATCAAAAGAAAAGGATTCTCCACCCTGTCAAGGTGCTCGATGTGTCTAAAGGAAGAAGAATCTATACAACACCTCTTCCTGGAAGCAACTAACTAGTCCCTTAGAAGTGGAACTCAATTTCTCCAAACTTTCAAAGATTTATTCATAGAATGCTGGAAGCAACTAACTAGTCCCTTAGAAGTGGAACTCAATTTCTCCAAAACTTTCAATGATTTATTCATAGAATGGAAAAAAAAAAAATATCCCTACTCAATGAAGAACAAATCAACCATTAAAAGGTTTTGGGAAAGCCTCCCAT
Source organism: Pinus taeda (assembly GCA_000404065.3). Lineage (NCBI taxonomy): Eukaryota > Viridiplantae > Streptophyta > Pinopsida > Pinales > Pinaceae > Pinus > Pinus taeda. The sequence goes on from APFE030682296.1 coordinate 70,111, forward strand.
CTGTATTTTGTTGGAAGATATGGCTCTCAAGGAATAAAATAATTTTCAAAGATCAGGTACCAAAAATTGGGAAGATATTGTCAAAAACATGGGGACTTACCTCTGAATTTTAAAATATGAAGGGAACAATAGCAATTGACAATAGTCTTTTTCAGCAAGAAGAAAGGAACTGGATCAACCAGGCAACAATAAGAAATAATGGAAATAATAACCTCATGGATAAAACTCCAATACAAAATTGGAAAATCAAATTAAACGAGGAAGAGCTTACAACTTGGAAAGGAAATCAAAATAGGTTTTGCCTTTTCTTCGACGGGGCCTCCAAAAATAATCCAGGAAGAGCTAGTGCTGGAGGCAACATAAATGATACTTGGGGGGAAATGTTGATCTCCTATGAATGGGGTATGGGGGAAACTTCAAATAACAGGGAATAGACTTACAGTTTGTTAATGGGTTCCAAAATCCTTAAAAAAAAGGAGATCAAAGACCCAATAATTTTGGGGGATTCAAAATCATAATTGAACCAATGGTTAGCAAGAGAAACCCATCAAATGCAGCCATGAAGAGGATATTTAAAAGAATCAGGAACAATCTAGCACGTTTAGGTAATATTACATTCAAGAACATCTTGCACAATAGCACAACGGATCATTCTGCAAACATGGTAGTTTCCAAAAAGGAAGGAGAAGTAAGAGAAAATGAGGAGGTCCATCATATATCGATCCCATATTGACTGTCCGTCAATGAGCATGATAAAAAATGCATTTTCCCAAACAAATTTGGAGATCAAAAAGAGGCAAATTCGAAGGATTAGAGAAAATCACTACAAAGATACTCCATCAGCTCAAACAGCACGGAAGTCTCATGACTCCATTCAAAAACTCTTGAGCAAATCAAGGCTCACTCATAGCCCAAATTTCAGTTTCATAAACTCAGTTATTCCCTTTCAGATATGCAGGATCCTCAATTTTCATGATCCTTATCCTGCTCTCCTACCACCTTTAAATTTTGAGCCCTCCTTATCCTCATGCATTCACAGACCTTTTAATGCTAACCCCGTAGCCTTTGTTTTGCATTGCTCTCCTTGGCCCTCTGGTTGCATAATCCATCTAAGAATCCTGGGCATCTCTCTTAATAAGCCTTTTGTATATTATCAATGCGACCATTCCTCTCCTTTATGCGCGCAAATTATTGATAGTGCTTTGCCTAAATTGTTGGACATACATCCTCTGTGATGTAAGTATATTGAGTGTAAGAGCTTCTCCGATTACGTTGTCATCATCTCAATCCTTAACCAAGATAATAGTGTAGTCAAGCTCCGCTCTGTTGCTTTATCACAATCCCTATCAACATTACAAAGAGGGAATATAAATCATCCAAACTACAGAAAGCAGAAGCGGTGTCACTTGCTCAAGGGAATTGGAAGCTTATTAAGGTTCTGCACAAGTAGGAACTTCAGGAAGCAGTACACTATCACAAAGAACCAAACTACAACAGAGTTCAACGCAGTGGAGAAAGCCTCCCAAAACGACAGTTGTGCCACTTGCAAAGCAAATAAATTCATGATTGGCAAAATTAAATAAACAATCCAAGATCTTAGATCTGAAATGAAGTTTGAGATCAACTATCAAAAGAGGCAGTTTGAGAGCTAGAAAGCTGAAATTATTGCTCTAAAAAACAAGTGTGTTCACCTGGAGGAGGCCATTACATTCCTAAAAAACACCACACTAAGCTAGGGGGGAGAAAATTCAACATATTAGGACAACAACCAGAGGTCTTAGCAAGATCACTCCATGAATCAATACTAATCAGTCTTTAAGTTTTCTAAAATTCTCTAAGTAGTATGTTATGCAAATGTATCTTGTTGTTGTTCCAGTTTGCAAGACAATATGTCATAATAGTATTAGGATCCTCTAGAATTTTGGGAATCAAGCCTATAGGTTTCAGGGACTGCGTTCCCATCATCTCCTCCTATTGCATGATTCCAGACAATCTCAAATGTAATAGGAGCTAGCTCCTCCCTTTCTTTTTGGAAATATAAAATATAATCGATCTTGTAAAAAAAAACCAATATTGCACATTCAAAGACCACAATATTTCTACCAAGCAACCTTACTTTTAGTGTCTCTCCACTATCCATTCTTGTCCTAGCATGTCGTAGAGTGCACTACTTTCATTCTGCTGATGTATCCTTCAACGTTACCTGCCATAACATAAAGATATGCATAACATAATCAAATAATATCAATTCATATCCACACGATACTAACCTCATAGATTTGTCAGGGCTACTTTTCCCACTTGATTCCTCAAAAACGAGGAACCTTCGTATGTCATTCACCTGCATAAGCAATCATTCCTCCACAAGCACGATCCCTAATGATCATGTCAGACAATAACATACATACATTATATATACATGTAAACACTAGCATAAAACAATCATGATCCTTGACGACCCTATCAAACAACGACATGCATATATATATATACATCTATCATAAGCATAAAAGAATCATGATCCATGATGACCCTGTCAGACAATGACATACATACATACATATATACATTTATAGACATCAACATAATCATGATCACAACATGATTATAGATATCATAAGGTCGAGGTTAAGATAACTCCCTTTATTCGTGCAACACATGCACAACATTGAGAACAACAATTCCCCACATGGCCAAGGCATCTGATGCCCCAAGTCCATTTACTTTACCCTTCTTGTTACCTTTCTCATGATTTTCCTACCATCGTGCATTTACCGCAATGGACCCAACCAGCTCAACCAGTTGTCATACTCTTGCCTCCAACTACCCTTTACTCATGCACTAAGCTTCATCCAGGTCTTATATTGCCTATAGGGTTCCATTTAGCTCTCCTAGAATCCATTAAATTTCCTCTTTACCCAACCAATTCCTAAGGCCCTCAAAACATAAAAGGCAAGGACAAGAAACAAACAAGAATAAAACCGTGGAAAATAATAGAAATATAACACCACAAACAAAGTGGCATGGTCATGCATCAGACACAAGCAAACTGCAAAACAACACAAACAAATCATGAAAGACTGAAAGCACAAAACTAGCAACAAACACCGTGACTCAACCCCATGGTTCCTAGTGCTTCTAAAGGAAAGCTCATCCTAAGCCTTCTCTAAGATTTCATGGCAGTCTCCTTTGCCATGCAATCCTCTCCATCATACTACCATAAACACACAACTGTCAATGCATAAATAAACATAACAATATACTGGTTACCTTACCTTACTGTGCCAAGCACAATGCCTTGTAACTAAACACGTATATATATCACCTCTCAAGGGATTCCAATTCCCTTGACAAATCTAGCTATCACTAGAAGCCAACTTTTATACCTGTCAAATACATGTTCAGGAATATAGCACATATCCATATGATGTCAGGCAAAATCAAGGTTAAGAAGACTTCCTGTATTCATGCAAATCACTCATTTGTTTGTAATTGGAGTTTCCAAACATAGCCAGAGGAATTCTCCCCCAATTCCTTTTTTACCTTTTTCCTTGTTGTAATTGATTCTTATTATGTGCTATCACATCACGCAGTTGTTAGTGATATAGACAAATCAATTGTTACCTGGTTATGATAATACCAAGCATGTTGCCTTGCAACTGCTCACACATGTTAGTCACATGTTCCATAAGATCAAGACATCATGTTTATTAATTTAAAATCAAACTTTACCAAGGCTGACAACCATATCATAATCAACAACCAACTCACAGTCATTAGTCACTCAAGTGCATATCAATTGTCTCAATGCATATATGTTAGTGCAACCATTGTAAAACAATATCATTCCTTCATGAAATCTTATAAACACATACTCATATCATGCAATTAACCGAACATTCAAACAACCTATAAACATACCATGTTAGATAAACCTAATAGACGACATAATCAAACTCATACCTCAATGTATCTCTGGAGGCTATTGCATCTGCACAAGTCAATCCAGATTAATAAGACACAATATCATAAATACATCAACTCATACATGAATACCATAAACATGACCATCTGCACAGGTTGATCCAGATTATCACGATACCTATAACATCAAGACCTTAAATTCAATGACCATAACCATCATGTGTACGACTGCAATGCTTATAACAACATGTTACTATCATTCATGACTATCCAACGCATGTGCATATGACTACACTACTTAACTAGCATCTATCACACATGTAACCACAACAACAATAGAATGGCAAACATGTATATAACCATAATGCATATAACAACCATTAACAAACATACTTTCATGCCCAACGTACAAACATGTATGACGATATGCTCTTACCCAGAGGTTCAGTGCTACAACCTCACTCTAATAATCTACTTCACCTGCTCTATCTCGGCAAAAATGTTAGCCTCATAACATACCAATAACATCATAAACTGCAAAACGACCACGACAATCCATGCACAACAAACACATAGACAACTAACATGCATGCATGACAAACATATTTCACCCATATAGTTCAAGTGTTGAACCAGGGAGCTTTGATACCACCCTATAACCACCCCTCCCACATTTACCCAATTTCACGAGACTGCTAGGGTAAATATGAGACATAGAGCTACTATGACATGACCCAACCTCTTATATCCCATTAAGGAAGTAGGGCCAACAATTGATGACACATTGATAACTCAACACATGCTACTGGGGCTACAAGTCACTTTAAGGTTGAGCAACCGCCCCAGGTGGGAAAATCTTGACTCGCATCACCTTTTCCTTGCCCTGAGCCCTCAACCGCTCCCACAACAAGGCATCTATGCGATTGGGAGCCTCCAACTGTATGCGCAAGCCTACATCCATACAGTTGCAACCCAAACTTTTCAATTAGGAGCATGCGCTCCCAGATTTTGAGCCTAAATTCAAGGTAAGCCTCCATACCACTACCCATAACTTCCTGTAACTTCATAGATGCAAAAAGACATGACAAAAAAGTTTAAGATTCAAACTTGAGCCAGAGAGTTGACCTAACCAAACCTAACCATAACAGTCATTTCGTCAAACATATTGAGAGCATGTAATCTACAGGTCATGAATGCATATCTGAACATAGGGGTTCTGATACTTATCTGTGAATCCTTAATAAGGTTTAATGCCCTCTCATAATAGTTGTAATCACATTTGTTATCTCATGCATTCAAAAACCATTCATCAACTAATAAAACATATCAAGAGCCATAGTTATGACTTGTTATGAAACCGTGCTTATAACTAACAATAACCATGATAGAACAACCATCAAAGCCACATAATAACAAGTGCAAATACTCATGAAATACAAGAGGAATCGAGCTCTTATTAACATATGCAAAAGGCAACCAAGTAAGGGACTTCCACGTACCACCCGACCATAGATTAGGTTGAACCAAATCTTTCTTTCAGCCAATCACCCTCGTTCCATATTCCAAGCATGAATGTGAGACTCAAGACAAAAACGACCAAGGCTTCCTAGAGATTAAACCACCTGCACCCTAAGGATTTACCACATTCTTGCCAAAACCGGTCAAGGGATTCCTAAGCCCAACGAGCACATAAAAAACTAGATTTTACCATAATCCCTCCAAAATCAGTCAAGGGATTACTAGGCCGAAAATAAGAACATGAACAACCAAGCTTTACTGCCTACCAAAATCGATCAAGGGATCACTAGGTCGAAAACAAGCTTGGATGCCTCAGAGTTTCTTCACCAATACCTCGAGGAATTTTCCTGTCTCCACCCTTAGGCTTTACCGCAATCCCAATAAAACCAGTCAAGGGATTCCTAGGCCCTTGGGAATTTTCCCAAGACCACCTCACCCGGTTCCAAAAACATTTGACAATCCAAAGCTCAACCAAATGAGAGAAGCCCATCATACCATGGCTATCCAAAATGGAAAGGCAAGGTTGAAACCACTGTCACACTTGGCAAAACCCATGCCATTGACAACAAGAAAACCAAATACACACATGCATATACCATGCATTCACAAACCAATTAGGAGATCACACATGCAACTTGTTACTTGCAAGTCTTACTGCTTAAACCACTTGATCCAACCTTTCCTTGCTTGTCCCTTGCTTTCCTTGTCCCTTCCTTTGCCTTGATTGCTTGCTTTCTCCTCTTGGTGTGATTCTCTCTCTGAGACTAATTCCAAAGCCAAACTGAAAAAAAGGATAACCAACAAAAACCATGAATTGATCCTCATAAGCCTTTTTATTATTGAGACCTCTCTGATTCTTCAATCTCGTTTTCCTTCAATTTTCCTCACGTGTAATTATGTGACCTTTCACCTTCCTTTTCTCCTATTTTCCATTATTTTCATAAATAAAATGCCAATAAATGCCTCTTTTGCCTTTGTCAATTTCCTTCGCCACAAATAAACCAAAAGTGGCACCCACTAGGATGTTTTTCCCAACATTCAACTTGGAATACATGTCCCATGACCTTCGTCTTATTTTTTTTGCATGGAAAATCAGCCAGGGCTATTACAAAGGCCTTCATGGTGGCAAAAAAAGTTGAAAGCAAAATTATGGCAAAAAGGAAGTCCACCACTCACAACTATAAATATGGAAGTGTTGTTTCTCCTAGCCTTCCATGACCTGCAAGGTTGACACCACAACAATTGTAGGAAAAATGAACAAGAGGGCTTGTTACAGTTGTGATAGAAAATACACTAAAAGTCATAAATGTGTTGAGAATAAATTATTTTACATAGATTGTGAAGAGGAGGAAGAAAGGGAACAAGAAACATCAAAAGAAGAGGATATACACCAAGAACCAACCCCAGAAAAAGAAGAAATGAACCCAACCATATCCTGTAATGTATCGACATGAATTACCACTCCTCAAACTCTCAAGATAGAAGGATATATCAAGAATAAAAAGGTAACAATGTTGATTGATTATGGTAGTACACATAATTTTATTCATTGTAAGATAGCCAAGGAAATAATTGATTTCTATATACAACACCAGAGTGTCAAGTGATGGTTGCAAATGGAGGAACTATAAATTGCTCTGGAAAGTGCCATAATATCAAGCTAACCATGAGGGAATATGCATTGAATAGTCCAATGCTTTCCATTCCAATGGGTGTTGTTGATGTTGTACTAGAAGTCCAATGGTTACAATCTTTGGGGACAATAGCTTTTAATTTTCAAGAACTTTTCTTGAAATTTTATTGGGAAGGAAAGGAAATTGAATTAAGGGGTATCACACTGAAAACAAGGAAGATAATCAAATCTAATGGCATAACAAAGATTTTGAATAAAGGACAATGATGTGTAATTGCACAATTATGCTCACTAGAGGTTCAAATATCGAAATCATCTATTTCTCCAGATCTCTAAAAAGTCCTGGACAATCATTCCAAGGTATTTGAGGCTCCCAAAGGCCTCTCACCTATTTGTGAGTACGATCATGTTATTCACTTGATTCCAGGAAGTGTTCCTCCAAAGATCAGACCTTAAAAATATCCATATGCCCAAAAGAGTGAAATTGAACGTATGGTTTTAGAAATGCTAGAGGCCGGTATAATTCAACCTAGTCAAAGTTCTTTCTCCGCTCTACTAGTATTGGTGCACAAAAAGTATGGATCATTGTGCATGTGTCCAGATTATAGGGAGCTCAAAAAGCTCACTGTTAAAGATGAATTTCCCATTCCTGTCATTGATGAATTGTTGGATGAATTATATGGAGCAATTTACTTCACCAAGTTGGATCTTCGTTTAGGATATCATTAAATTAGATTGAAGAGTGAAGAGTGAAGACATTCCAAAAACAACATTTAGAACTCATGAAGGTCATTATGAATTTTTTGTCACGCCTTTTGGCCTTACTAATGCACCTTCCACATTTCAAGATTTGATAAATTCCATTTTTAAACCCTTAGAAAAACTATGTTAGTATTTTTTGATGATATATTAATCTACTACAAGTCTTGGAAGGATCATGTTCAAAATATTGGCAGGGTGCTCAAACTATTGAAGGAGAAACAATTATATGAAAAAACCTCCAAATGTTTATTTGGAGTACAGGAGGTGGAATATTTGGATCATACTGTATCTCATGAGGGTGTTAAGGTAAATCCTAACAAAATTAAAGCCATTAAGGAATGGAAAATCCCCACAACCCTAAAGCATCTTCGAGGATTTCTCAGGTTGATAGCGTATTATCATAAGTTTGCTAAGAATTACAAGAGAATAGCAATGCCTTTAACAACTTTACTGAAGAAAGATGCATTTTCTTGGACTCCAGAAGCAATTGAAGCCTTTGAACATCTTAAAGAGGCATTGTGCCAAACACTAATCTTAGCTGCACCAGACTTCACAAAAACCTTTATTGTGGAATGTGATGCCTCGAGAAATGGAATTGGTGTTGTTTTAATGCAAGAAGGAAGGTGATGGGGTTAATAATATTTTATTATTGCTCGGTTGGAAGTCCAAAAGGCATGAGAAGGATTCGCTGGACAGAGGGGGGAAGGATGGCTGGTTCGATTGCACGCGTAGGGCTCGGTTAGGGTTTCTCTTCATCTGCGGGCGCGTATTGGAACTGGTCCCCTACACCGCGCACAGGACCGACGACCCCGTTCAATCATCGCCCTGCAGGACTGTTTCCGGAACGCACGATTAACCGACTGTTTTATTTTATTCGCATCACATTGTTCATTGGGTCCGTTTTTACCGCTGCTTTTTACTGAAGACTGTTACTGTCGCTTTTCGGATTTGCCTACGATCTGAGGTGTCTTCAGATCTGGGGTGCAGCCGCCATGGAAGATTTTGAAGCCGTCGATTATTCCGCCGACCCTTTGGAAGGTGTATCTATCTGGTGGACCCCTACCCCCTCATCTGGCGGTCTCCATATATCTGGTCCTTCCGCATCCGCTCCTTACCATTTCTCTTATCAAAATCCGGGCAATCCTGTTATCCTCCTTGATGATCCCCCTACCTGGCCGGTTTTCTCATCGCCTCCGCATTCCCCATCAACTCTAGGGTTTGTTTCTGGCTGCCTAAGCTCAAACCCTAGTATTTATCCCCTGTCCTCCGGTCCAAACCCTCCGCCGTTTCACTATTCACACCCGGTTATATCTTCTGGCTTCCTACATTCTACCGGTTTTTCCTCCGGCAGCTTCACCTCTGTGCCTCCTCTCTCGGGCCACCCCTCCATATCTGTCCCACCGCACACTGGTCTCCATCAGGACCCCCCGCTTACCAGTCGGCTGCCTGATCCCTCTTCCCCTCGGAACCCTAAAAGGCGGAATAAGTGCTTCAAATCAAGAGATAGCGACGTTCTCCTACGAATGGAAGGGGATATTCGAATGGGCGATGCGATGGAGTTCGCAGACCGGGTACTGGTTGGACGCATCCGTGGTCGGAACTATATGGCAGCAAGATTGAAGACTTGGGCCGCTGCTGTCTGGGGTCATCACTTGGCGGAGATCCCTTTCGTTCAGACCTTTGTTCGGGGCTGGTTCGCCATGCGTTTTGCCCGAGCGGATCACACAAATTGGGTTCTTTCATCCTTCTGGCACTTTGACCATGCCCCTGTTCTGTTTAAGCGATGGACCCCCCTCTTTGATCCTGAGACTGAACAGATTGGTATTGGACCTGTTTGGATATGACTCCCAGGTCTTCCACTTCAATTCTGGTCTGAAGACGTATTCCAGCGCATTGGCAACGCTATTGGTACATACATGGATCATGACAGATCTTATACCCAGACGGGTATGATGGCATACGCACGCATCCTGGTTAATCTGGACACTCGGGGAGGACTTCTGGAATCTATCACCATTCAGTGGAGGGACACATCGCGGAAGCAACCCATCGATTATGAGGGTATACCATATCGATGCCGCAGGTGCCATAAGGTGGGTCACATTTTCCGGGATTGCCCTCTCATCCGACGATCTAGGTCCCCTGATCTGGAGGATCGGAACCCGCGGCAGTCTGCAGAGACTCATGGGGCGCAGAATAATGAATCTCAAATCCGCCCTCAGACTGATGGTGTCAATATGGATGTACCGGCTGCAGCCAATTCAACACCGACCTCCACCGGTCCAGCTCCAACATCATCTGCTCATCCGCAGCCGGAACGCATTGGACCTCATCCTGGTATGTCACTCAATCCGTCATTGTATCATTCTTCATGTACAATATCGGATTTGCACTCTATTTCTATTTCATTATCTGTTCCCCCTTCATCGGCTCCTCAGATTATCCCTCCATCTCAGCCATCATTATCATGTTCCCTCCCACATCCTCCACCGAATTGTCCCCCTTCTTGGGTCACACTTCCACCTGCCCCCACCTCAGAATTCCCTGAATCAGCCACCCCCCGGTACGCTCTCCGCCCTCGTACTAAGGATAAGGGACCAGATTTTATGGGGCTGGATATGATCTCCGGACCACTGACCCTCAAGAACGCCAGGGGCAGACCCTCTCGCCTCTCAAAAGCCCGCCACACTACTGATACCAAAATCGCCCTTGGGCGTCAAAAAACTATTTTCGGGGCCCTTAGAGCTCAGGATGGCCCCCTGCATTCTCCTCCATGAAGATCCTATCCTTCAACTGCAGGGGGTTCGCTAGCAATCCCAAAAAGCTAGCACTGAAGAGGCTTCTCACATCATCTGCCTTGGATATCATATTCCTTCAGGAAACACTCTGCCAGGCCGAACCCCTTACCAAGTTATTTAACTCCTGGTTCCCCTCCTGGCACTTTCAAGCCATTGATGCTACTGGAAGGTCTGGAGGTCTGGCCATTGGAATTAATAACAGATCGGCTGAAATTCTGAATTATTTTGGGGGTCGAAATTTTATTGGTCTTGATATTATTTCCCATCAAATTGGTCGGGCCATTAGACTCATCAACATCTATGGCCCTTGCACGGATCGTGCCACCTTCTGGAGACACCTCCTGGAATCCGAGATCCTCTCTGCGGACTATATCCTTCTCGGAGGAGACCTCAATTTCTCCTTAGGCTTTTGTGAATCATGGGGCCACCATGCACAAATTGATCCATTGACTGACACCCTCACCAGCCTTCTGGAGGACCATAACTGGATAGACATACCATCGGCTCGTCTCCAATACACATGGACCAATAACAGAAATGGGGAACAAAGTCTGGCCAGAAGACTCAATCGCTTTCTTGTTAAAGAACCTCTCTACAACGTCCTGGCCCACTCTCGACAATGGGTTGGATCTGGGGGCATCTCAGATCATCATCCTATATTCTTTGAAGCTGAGAACTCCTCCCAAAAGATCAAAAGTCCATTCAAGTTCAATGCATCCTGGTTGCAGGACCCCTCATATATTCGACTGGTTCAAAACTTCTGGAATACCAATCCTATCCGGGACAATGAGGATATCTCGGTCGGTTTTGTTAGGAAACTATCTGAACTGAAAAAGATCACTAAAATCTGGGCTCATCAAAAGCGAATTCAGGACAATCAAACCCTTCAGGACGCGGAAAAAGCTATTGCTGATTTTGAAGCACAATCCTCTGGAACCTTCCCCACTCCGGAGAAGAAAGAGGAATATGCAACCCTCATCACCAGGAGATCTCAGATTCTGAAAGAACGAGAGGAAAGCTGGAGACTAAGAAGTAGAGCCATTTGGCTCCTGGAAGGCGATGCAAACACAAAATTCTATCATAAGTTTGCTAATGGAAGAAAAGCGATTAACACCATCTGGGAGCTAATGGATGAAAATGGACACCCAATCACTTCCCAGAGAAACCTGGCCAATTTGGCCACTGGACACTTCCGAGGTATATACAAGGCCCCAACTGATGTTAACATCCTAGAGATAATGAGGATTATTGAACTCTTTCCTAGCTTCGTTAACCAGGAGGACTCAGAAGAACTTATGAAAGAAGTTACAATGGCAGAGCTGGAGGCTACACTTAAATGGTTTAAGAGGGACAAGAGCCCCGGCCCGGACGGCTGGACGATCGAATTCTATCTCTCATTTTTTGATACCCTGGGAAATGATCTTCTTCAAATTGTGGAGGACAGCAGAAGAAGAGGTAGGATATCCTCGGCTATTAAATCGACCTTCATAGCATTGATTCCCAAATCTAATGCTCCCACAACATTCGATGATTTCCGACCCATCTCACTATGCAACTGCCTATACAAGATCATCGCAAAGACTATTGCAAACCGCCTCAAGCCCATTTTATCGCAGCATATCTCCTCGGAACAATTTGCCTTCCTTCATCACAGACAGATTCATGAGGCAGTTGCATCTGCACAGGAACTGTTACATACCCTGCATATTAAAAAGCAGAAAGGTATGATCCTAAAAGTCGATCTCTCCAAGGCATTTGATCAAACAAATTGGTTATATCTGCGGCTGCTTCTCACCCATTTGGGTTTTCCTTACCCCTATATCAAATGGACGATGAGCTGCATTACGGATGTCAACTACAGTGTCTTACTAAATGGAGAAGCCACCAATTTCTTCACTGCAGAACGTGGACTTCGACAGGGATGTCCACTCTCCCCGTTGCTCTTCTTACTCATAATGGAAGGTCTCAGCCGGTTGCTTGCATCTGCCAGAGATAGACAACAATTAATGGGTATAAAAATAGCTGAGGATTTCTTCCTCACACATCTCTTATTTGTGGACGATGTCTTGATTTTCCTAAATGGTAGCATTGGAGACTCTACTACTTTGCAGCATGCCATGCACTTATTCCAAATGGCCACTGGGATGAAGATTAATGTACAGAAATCCACCATCACCACGGTGGGCTGCACAGCACATGAAACTGCATTCGCATTTCAGAGATTTCCTTTCATCTCACTGACCTTGGCCGATGGCATAAAATACCTTGGCTTCAGATTGAAGCCAATTGGATATAAGATAGCGGACTGGCTTTGGCTCATCACCAAAGTGGAAAGGAGACTCCAGATATGGTACCATTGATACCTCTCCAGAGCTGGAAGATTGATTCTTATCAAAGCAGTCATTGAAGCCACACCAGTATACTGGATGGCTCTAACTTGGATTCCAAAAGGCATCCTCTATCGTCTACAGCATATCTGTAGTCGGTTTTTATGGGCTGGACAGAAACCAGGCAGACTATTTGCATGGGTCAGATGGGACACTATAGCCAAGCCAAAATCCTGGGGAGGCTGGGGAATAAAAAAACTTGACTTATTCTCAAAAGCATTGGCGGCCAAGCTGGGATGGCAACTCCTCACCTCGGAAAGTTTATGGACCAAGGTGGCATATGCAAAATATATCAATCCCCTCAACATACTTGACTGGATCTGCACACAGCCGAATACTCTAAATATATCTAGTATTTGGAAAGCTGTTGTCAACACTATTCCCCTCCTCAGAGACGGACTAACTTGGCGTATTCGGGAAGGAAACTCCGTTCGTATTGGAAAGGACCCATGGGTCGGATGTGGCAATGCTCACAGACTGCCTAATGAACTTATTGAACATCTCAAGGACAGGGGTATTACCCATATCGCTCATATTGGCGATCCTGAACGCTCTACATTCTTATATCAGGCCTGGCTCAATGAACACAATCTGGCGATCCCGGCACAATGGCACAATGCATGGAACGAGTATACGGAGGCACTATCCCAGGCACATATTAGACTTACAGAGGGTCCTGATGAAATCATTTGGGCACTGGCTAAGAATGGGACATACTCACCTAAGATGGGATACCTTATTCTCATCGAACCTATCAGACCTCCCATTATACATCCCACATGGTGGGCTCTTTGGAAACTCAAATCTGCTCCTCGCACCAGACTACTCTTCTGGAATATTCTTTTTGACAAAATTCCCATGGGCACAAATCTGATGAAACGCTCCTTCCATGGTCCATATCGTTGTCATCTTTGTCTAACCGAGGAGGAAAGTACTGCACATCTTTTCTTACACTGTAATATCTCTAAACAGTTATGGAACTTGCTCACTGGTCATATCCCTCAGTTGCAGAATTGGCAGGGCAACACTATCCTCGAGGCTTGGGAATCATGGTTCCAGCATCATACAGGAAAATCGCGCAATATCCCTCTTCTGGCATGCTGGGCGATCTGGATCGCCCGGAACAAGGCAATATTTGACCATCATGCTCCCCACTGGCCTTCTATTCTTCTTAATACTATTGCTGATTACAATATTATTCCCGACGAGGATACCTCTGCCCCGACTCGAATTCTCAAGCCGCTGAACATCGACAAAACTAAACCTTGGGCCTTCTTCGATGGCTCATCCCAAGAAATCGGCTGTGGCGGAGGTGCGATACTATATGTATCCGACACCCACTGTTTCAAATTGCAAATAAACCTGGGACGTGGTACAAACAACTATGTCGAACTCTGCACTGCCAAACACATCATACATTATGCCATCCAAAAACACTGCAGACACTTACAATTATTTGGGGACTCTAAAATTGTTTGCAGCTGGTTGAATAACACTTCACAATGTCATACATTCACATTGAGTCACATTTTGGATGATGCAAGAAGGCTCATTACATCTTTTGACTCATTCTCATGTACACATATCTACAGGGAACAGAACACCTCTGCGGATCACCTTTCCAAAGAGGCTGCGCTCAGGCAAGGAGATCAGTGGTTGATTCAGGAGGAGCTCGATGGACAGTTTTACCAGCACTATCATCGGCCTTTTGACGACCTCATGGATGCGGGGCATTGATGCTAGATCACCTTATATACTGTTTATATGCATATAACATGTATTTATTGTTTATATTTTCTGCTATTACATTACATCTAAGTACAAGACTCTCTGCTTAGAGATCGGCCAGCACAATTTTGATCTTTTGCTCCCTGCGTGGAGTTTTTTAATTTGATAACAATTTTGAAGATCTATCTAGCTCCCTGCGTGGAGTCCTTACTGATAACAATTTTGAACTGTACTAGTCCTACGGACCATGATCTTGTTAGGCTTCATGCCTAAATACGAATGCTGTGGCATATACAAAATGTAATTTCTCATCTATAATAGAAATTACGACTTTTTTCCAAGGGAAAAAAAAAATGCAAGAAGGAAGGTTCGTTGTTTTTTAAAGTCGTATAATCAAGGGAAAGAATTTACACAAGCCTATTTATGGGAAGGAAATGTTGGAAATAATGCATGCACTAAAGCAATGGCGACCTTACCTAATGGGAAGACACTTTAAGGTAAAAACATATCACGATAGTCTTAAATACTTTTTGGAGCAAATATTATCTTCAGAAGAGAAGCAAAAATGGGTCACCAAGATGTTGAGTTATGATTTTGAAATCATCTACGTGAAAGGGAAGGAAATTTTGTTGCAGATGCACTTTGAAGAAAGGATGAGGATGTGGAAGCATTGTTCTGTGCCATTTCTATTATCCAACATGATTGGATAACTGAAGCAAGGGATGAATGGAAACATGACAAAGAGGTGTGGACACTCATTCAAAAGTTGGAGCAAGATCCTAGTACATCTCATACATTTATCTGGAAAAATGATTCATTATGGTACAAAGATCACTTATACCTTTGTAAGAATTCCCAACTCAAACAAAATATTCTTTTGGAATTGCACACCTCCCCCCTAGGAGGGTTCTCAATATTTTTAAAAATTTACTATAGGGTCAAGAAGGATTTTTTTTGGGATGGCCTTAAATTTGATATTCAGAAGTTTGTGGCAAAATGATTAGTTTGCCAACAAAATAAAGCTAAGATAATTAAGACCTCGGGTTTGTTACAACCTTTAAACATTCCAAGTTAGCGTTGGGAGGAGATCTCAATGGATTTTATGACAAGTTTACCAAGGTTTGAAGGAAAGATTGTCGTCATGGTGGTAGTTGGTAAACTTACCAAGTATGCACACTTTTGTGCATTATCTCATCCTTTTAAAGCGAGTACAATTGCTACTACATTTATGGAAACAATTCAAAAGCTACATGGAAACCTAAAGATTATTGTAAGTGACATAGATCCCATTTTCACTGGATATTTTTTTACAAAATTATTTTCTTGCCTTGGTACTCAATTAGCTCATAGATCATCTTATCATCCTCAATTTGATGGGCAAACTGAGATAGTGAACAAATGTTTAGAAGGATATCTTTGTTGCTTTGTATCTGATAAACAAACACAATGGGTCAAGTGGTTACCTTTAGCTGAATGGTGGTATAACACTTCTTCCATACTGCAGAAAAAATGACCCCATTTATGGCACTTTATGGATATCATCCATTGTCCATCATATCATCTTTAAGAGAAAATTCTAAGGTTCAAGTAGTGGAATATTACATTGGACATTAACAACAAGTTCTCCAACTCTTAAAGGATAACATCACTATGGCATAGAATCAAATGAAATAACAGGTTGATCAACATCATAGTGAAATAAGTTTTGATGTAGGCGACTTGGTATTTTTACGGCTACAATAATAAATAATCACCCAAGTACTATGGTCCTTACAAGGTGTTGCAAAATATCAGTACCATGGCATACAAATTGGAGTTGCCTACATCTTCTCGAGTACACCCAGTTTTCCATGTTTCATGCTTAAAGAAGGTTATCGGTGAGAATCTCCCAGTTCAAACAGTATTGTCAGAACTTGACGAAGAAGGAAAAATCATATTGGAGCCTGAAGCAGTCACAGAAACAAGAACCCGACAACTACATAATCGATCAATTTTAGAGTATCTCATTAAGTGGAAGAACTTACCCACTAAAGATTCCCCAATGGGAGGATGAGAATTTATACAGAAGTATCTAGAATTACTCAAGCATTGAGGACAACAATTTTTTGAAGGAGAGGGGCATGTTAGGTCTCTACAACACCAGTGTAGCCCCTTTATTGTTATTGTTATGGAGCCCCCTATTGTTATTGTTGTGCCCATGTAGCCCCCATATTGTTATTGTTGTGTCCTTACGTTATTATTGTTATGCAGGCTCTAATTATATTGTGACCCATTAGACTCCTATATATACCAAGGAGGTCTTGTCATCTAAGAATTGTTCATTTATGTGATGTACAAGGAGGTTTCCCCCTCGAAGATGCTTATTTTGAAGTCGTTGATCTATTTATTCTCCTATTTTGTGATCTGGTTACATAATAGAGGAAATACTGCAATCCCTATCTAATTTTATTAATAAATATTGGGAGGAGATTACATCAAATTTTGACGAAACTTAGTAAATGAATTAACTAGAATTTCCCGATTTCTAGCTCCCATATTTCTGCAACTCGAGTCCTCTAGAAAATTTGCAATGTGCTCCAACACTTCTGAATAAACCAATTTGGCTCTTTGGAATTATTATAATTTAGCCTCCTTGGATAATCAATTTGACCTCTCAAGCAAAAGCAAATGACTAGTTAGGGTGGCTTTACAACCACACAAATCGATTACCACAAGCTAGGGTGTATATTTCAACACCAAAACTACGAAATACTGAGGGTTTCTCCATCACACCATAAACTACTAGAGCTCTCGGAATAATAAATAAAATATCAATATTGAATCGTCCCTTGAATGAACTCTCATCTTCCTTTTTGTAACTTTTCCCCTCAAAATACCATGGGTTGAATACCAAGGGTCACTGAAATACCACGTGTTTCTTTTATTTCCCTTAAATAATATAAAGTGACTTTATTAAACTTTCTTATTTTTTCGCCATAGTCACCTTTTAATTTAATTGCCCACAGTGACTTATACCTGCTCCCCTTTTCACCTGCGTGACATGTGAACCTTCATAAAAAGGGACATTACAAGTGCGTCCTTGCAAATTAGGGGTTTTCAAAGATAAAAGAGACAAGAGAGTTGAAGAGTTGAAGAGGCTTTGCAAAGGGAAATTTAATTGTATAAGTAGGCAAATGAACAACCTCAAGGTGTAAGAAAACATTAGTTTAGCCATTACAAGGTCTATGTTACACATAATCATCATACCATGGGATTCACAATTATCAAGTCTAAGGTCTAAGTTTTTATCAAGTGAATTGTGGATTCACAATTGTAGTATCCAAAAGAAACTTGTGGTATGCCTTGTATGAAGATATCAGGCAGGGCTTGAGAGGTTCGACTTAAATTTACTCCATAAAAGGCAAGTCTAAAATGAGTTTGGATTATTATGGATGCAAAACAAGGCATTCTAAGTGTCTTTAGACCCAAATAAGGGGTGTAGTAAGTTCTAAGAAGTTAGGAAATGCTCCAATGGGTGCCCTAGTTGTCAAAGAGAGCCCAAACAATGAGGGGGTAAATGCACCTAAGGAACTCTAAATACTAGATATCTCAGAGAGGCCCCACAACCAAGCTAAGGTGAAGGGGACTCCATGAAGCTGATCCAACGTACTAGAGAAGTAGTTGAGAGTTAGCTTATCATTGTTGGTTAGGTCACATATGCATACGATATAGAGTGGACCACACAACACATTGTATAGTGGGTAGGTGTATATTAGTACCCACGTGTGAATACCACATGCCACATGATGAGTTCACTAAACTATTTAAAATACCACTTCTTGTTACATGTGTCCTTAGTGGGAAACTTTTGTCTTGCCACCTCTATTTGAGTGGTGTGCATATGTTTCGAATTGTAGCCAATACACCAACAATATTTGTGTTTAGATATATTACTCAAAAGTAAATCTATTATGGATCAAATACAATTGAGACGTTGGGCCATATTAAAAGGCCAATGTGATTTTGGAGAGTTTCTAGTAAGTTTTTCTAAAGAATGACATATGTATAAAGAACCAAAATTCGAAGTTAGATTTGATGTAAATTGTGTATCAAAGCATTGACATGCTTACTTGATTTACATACCTATGACACATGAAGTAGTTATTAATTCTAGTGGATGTGCAATAAGCTCGTGGTATGACCACATACTTGATTGTGATTGTTTAATTGATAAGGGCCTATCTTGAGATATTGTGGTTATTTAGTTTATGCAAGATTATTGCATCAAAACAAAAAAGAGTTTGGAATGATGGATGGAAACTTTAGAATGCACAATATACACTGATGTCTTATTCTTTGAAAGAGCCTGGTCTAGTGTTTGACAAATTTACTAAATTTGAGAATTAATGTAGGTCACATAACTATTGATGTGTTGTGTGATGCTTTTGCTATTGTCGAACACACTCCATGATTTTGTTAACTTTATATATATATATATATATATATATATATATATATATATATATATATATATATATATATATATATATAGCTTTACTACTATGAGTGCTTAAAGCACAATACACTTGTCCCCGGGACAATCTCTGAATGCACTTGTGCATCTACGCCATGTAACTCTTTATTTTATTAATAGAAAGTTGTTGATTTTTAAAAATCAACTACTTTCTATTAATAAAAATAAAAAGTTACATGGCGTAGATGCACAAGTGCATTCAGAGATTGTCAACTACTTTCTATTAATAAAAATAAAAAGTTACATGGCGTAGATGCACAAGTGCATTCAGAGATTGTCTTAAAAATCAACTACTTTCTATTAATAAAAATAAAAAGTTACATGGTGTAGATGCACAAGTGCATTCAGAGATTGTCCCGGGGACAAGTTTATGTGCTTTAAGCACTCATAGTAGTAAGGCTACAAAAAATTAGAATTAAAATTACATTTGTCCAGATAA
This sequence comes from Pinus taeda, assembly GCA_000404065.3. NCBI lineage: Eukaryota > Viridiplantae > Streptophyta > Pinopsida > Pinales > Pinaceae > Pinus > Pinus taeda. Next base: position 89,813 of record APFE030682296.1, read on the forward strand.
ATTGGTTTTTTTTTTTTTGGACCTTTTGCCAAACCCTAAGTGATGGAGTAGTTGAAACAATTTCTAACTCATTATTTCTTGAAGTGTTTGAGGCTTCTTTATCTGAATCTGAGCTCTAAAAAACATGAGATGGCTTTGCTCCACTTGAGCCTTGATTGTTGCTCTTGTCCTCGTGTTGGTTCTCATGGATCGAAACCATTGCTGAGTTATTGGGAATCTCTACCTGTTTGTTTTGATCCTTTTGCTTCTCTTCTCCCTCCTTTTGACAACCTTGTTGATTTTATGTTTGGATGTTGTTGGGTCTCATCCATTTCTTCATCCTCATCATGTGAAGAAGGAGGGTATGAGAATTGCCATCCTTTTAACTTTTGCGGTATTTTCTTTGTCCTTTTCTTTACTTGTTTTCATGTGTTTTGCAAGTGCCATGTTTGATGGCAAATCCAACATCTAAAGACGATATTTTCAAAATCTAAGCATTGTATCCATTTGAAGTCTTGATGTGTCATGTGAATACTATCAAGAAGGCCTTTGCTTAAATCCATCTCCACACATATGCATGCAAAAATGAAAATACCTTCGTCCATTACTTCTCAATCCATCTTCAAGAATCTTCCCAAAGAGTTACCAATGCCTTCTAGGATCTAGTGGTGCCAAAAGGGGAGCGAAAAATTATGTAGCCTTACCCAAACCAACATTTTTGTAACCACCATTGGGTTGACATCAAAACCAGGAAACTATGGGGTTACAAACACACCTGCCCTTCCCCAAAACCATAGTCCTTCATTTATGACATAATCAAAGTCTTTATGGCTATCAAACTAAACCACAAAAAAACCTTTTGCACACAGATAAATGTCACAATCTCTGGTCCAACTGAAGTAGATTCACTCATTTAGATCTTCAAATTTAGACCAGAAACCATTAAATCGACATACGATAGCTTTTGCTTGCAAATTAGTGAAAAAAACCACTTACTTCTCGTAATTCTATAACATATTTGAAACTTTCTCCATCTTCTCCACAATGTACGGACCTCACATTTTCAAATTTATTCTATAATTTTTTTTAATTTCACATATGATATATTTTATATGCCATACATTACATGTTAAAATTTTAAAAATCAAATATTGATATCACCATTACAAACTAATGATGATTAGATGAGGATTAGACAAACCTGTATTGGTAGATAGTGAAGCCCATAACAATAGTCTCACGCCAAGGTCAATGGGGATGCCATTCCTTTTTTTTTCTTTTCAACTAGCATTCCGTGAGAAGAAGAACAATCGCCAGTTATAAAATAAAAGCGGTGGTGTTCGTGGATATCAACCATCGTAGTTCCCTCGAAACCCATGAGATGAAATCCTTCCCTTGGGGTAAAACTTTCCCTATTATATTTTCTTCTCTGGGATATTCGCAGCTTTCGTATTTGCGGTCTTCTTGACGTTCTGTTTAGAAGGTCAGGGTTGGGTAGGGTTTTCAGTTTTTTACCAGCGGCAGAGGCATGGCGAGATCTGGTAGGTCGCGGCGGGCAAGCCCATCAGGGTCGATGTCTGGTTCCTCATCATATTCAGGATCTTCTTCCGCTTCAGGTTCACGCTCACGTTCTCGTTCTCGGTCGAGGTCGTTCAGTTCATCTTCCGTTTCCCGTAGCGACAGTTCCAGGAGTCGCAGCCCTCCGCCGCCCAGGAAAAGGTTTTAGTATTTTACCTTCCCTTCATTAACTTGTTTTTCCAAATGAATCTATGTCTCACTACACTCAGAGAATTCAGGGTTTAGGGTTTTAGTGCATTGGCAATATACGTTAGTTCACGGGAAATTTTACAACGAAGTACTGAAGGCATTTTCCGTTCTACGCCGGCGACCTGGATTCATTCTCATGTTTTTGTTATTTTAGCGTCCAAATCACATCCTGGCAGTGGTGGGCCTATGTTGAAACTATATCATGCACGCGTTATTGTTTTCATTTCCATTTGTTTGACTGGCATGGCCTCCACTCGAACTTATCCAAGTCTTTGCGGGATTTAAGTTAATGAGTTTTGTCAGCCGTGTCGATGGTTGAATTTTGCACGAACATATATTTATCCGAGGTCTATGGCTTTGTGAAGACTGTAATCGAGCTTCTCCATTTTTTTAAGCTCAAAGTTTGGCATTGAAGTATACAGAGTAAGCTTAATGTGATTCGCATGATAGTTGAACTCAAGTTTTTGGTTTTATCTGGAGTTCCCGCTGGGCCATGGAGTTCGACTCTTCGAAAATATCGAAGTCCAGGGGATCTGTGGTTTTATTATGTAGAAGAACTAAAGGCTCAGCATTGCATGATATCAATGTCTAAAAGCAAGGATATGTATATAGCATTGTCTCTTTGGTAACATCAATCTCTTTTTTGATGCCTATGGTGATGGTATAACGAGAGAAACCCGGTGGTCAGTATAGTTCTGAGCAATAAAACTACCATTACGGTTAGAAGTTGTAGCTAGGATTGACTTGAGTAATAACGGAGTAATAAAATAGGAAGGTATTGAAATGGAGGGCCAAGCTTTCATGATGATAAAATGGAGAGTAAAAACGAACAAGGCTTGCAGAGTGTATTGAAACAAAGAATAAAGTAGTGAGAAAAACCTGAAGTGCTACGTCAATTGAAAGGCCAAGATGTCATATGGGTAAGTTGTGACTTACAGGACAATAAAGCATGGCATATTTTGTAATAAATGTTTCACTTTCTAATTCATCTGGGGCTATATTAAAGTTGATAAATGGGTTTTTGCACTTTTGATGTTTGGGCGATGACGATTGATTCCTGTGAATAAAATGTTGACAGATGGGGGATTTTCAGAATTGTTCAAGTGGCAAACAGAACGCGTTCCTTTTTGTTTCAAAGTGTTCAAAATTCATAATATGCCCATGGCAAGGGTTGTTGGTGCATTTTCCAGCTGCTACGTTTGTAATTTATCTTTTGCATTCTATTCATAAGTTTGATAACATAATTTTTCCTTTGGCAGCCCAACGTCATCAACAAGGAGAGGCCGGACACCACCGTTGCTGCCTAAGCATTCTTCACCTATTAGGTGATGCATTCTATAACTCACAACATTGTAATATTTGCTTTTTAGTGACGGGTATTGCTGCAGGTCCTCTTTGTGTTGTGCAATGAGGATGTTCTGCTGGTTAAGAAGACTCCTCACAACAATTTGAAATATTATTTGATATTATACCATATTGTTCAATGCATCATGTGTTTTCACCCTTTTTCCTTTAAAATCAAGGACAAATTGTCATGGTATTCCAAAGAGTTTTCACTACTAATATCTCGCCCAATGATGCTACTCATTTCTTTTTGTCTTTTGGTTCTTTGTATACATGCCTGCTTTTGACAAGCAAAATTAAGCTTTCGGTGTGCAGCCCAATCTTATGAGAACTGGAAATGAAAAATTTAAAATCTTGAACTGGACTAGAACTGGAAAAAACCAAAATCTTGAATGAGACCAGAACTGCAGAAGCCAAAATCTTGAACAGGACTACAACTTGAAAAATCTTTGATGTGAATGCAACATTGACAGGAGCAAACCTTGATGAGAAGTGAATTGGTTGTAAACCCAACACATTCCAAATCTTGACAATGCTTGGAAATCTAATGTGCTAAGTGAAAATGTAGAAATAATCATCTGTCATCTGCAAGGTTTGAAGACCATCCCTGTGAAGTTCGAAGACTATCAAGTTCAAATGTGTTCATAAAGTTGCTGTAAAAAAGGACACATAAAAAATGATCAATAATCTAGTTGCCATAAAAAATGTTGAATAACATCCAAATCTCGTATCTTGAAAAAAATGGATATGAAAACTTGTGAATCATTTAATGAGTGAATCATTATCCTGCCAAAAGTCACTGGGAAGTGAACTTGTTAATTATTCGACTCAGAAGATGACTTAAATTAGCCCTTGATCATGCCTTGAAATCATCATTTCTTGGATCAAAACATTCAGGTTTTTCTGTTATATGAATAGTCCCCAATAATTATGGTTGTACATCTGTAGAACTTCATGGTAAGATTGCTTCAACAACTTGGTCTCCATATTCTAGTGCTAAGCACATAACCATCCTAAATGTTACTTGTTTTTGAGTAATATTTGTTTGCTTTTGACACCCTTTTGAAAGGTGGTTTGTCTTTCCATAAAAACTGTTTGGGTTAAGATCAAAATTTTGCAACTCATTATGGCCAAGTCAATGACAATGTTGGCACTATTTGGGGACTTAACCAAATTCTTCATCACCCAACTTATTATCATCACTTGCTGCCCTGCATCAACATTAACATCAGCATCCTGAAATTACTACTTCCTGGCTTAAACATCCCACTATAGAAAGCTGCAAATCTCGCCAAGGAAGCTGATACGCACAAAGCTTCACAAGCACGGGGTAGTTAGTGTTTAATTTTTCATCAATTGTTCTATGCTGCAATTATTACTTCAACAATATCCAATAGCATCCACTTTAATATTTTCCACTTCTTCAATTAACCAATGAAAGTAGAGCAATAGTAGATAGAACAATTATTCAAATGCACAATGAAAACAACCAAGAGACAAGAGACACAATATTTGGTCAATGACCAAGGAAAAACCCCACTAGGGGGAAAACATTGCAAATCTTCTTCTATTAGATTGTCTTCAAATGTTTAGCAGAGAGAGTACATCATCTAAGAGTCAAAGTCTTGGGCAACAGTAGTCAACAATAGCAAAGTCAACCCTAACCAGTCAATGCTCAAGGGTCAAAATAGTCCTCTAGCAACCAACATTTTAAAACTCCGACTCTGGTTCAAAAACGGTCGAGGGTCGATTTCGACTCCGACTCGGCCAGTTTGATTTCAATGACCCAGTGGTTGTAAAAAATAGATTAAATATATTTTTTTTTTATAAAAAACACAATTTTAAAGATTTTCATTCATGTTTCCAAATACAAGGCTTTAGAATATAGAGAGAAGACAACATATGATCAAAGTAGGCTCATGAATATATCCATTATATCAAAATGGCAACCAGTGCACTATCCAATACAAAGTTCATACTTAGCCACGAATGCCAGGATTCTTTTCTGTCTTAGCCCAAGGACAATCACTAGACTACAACAACAATAATACCAATTCTCTGCAACCAATCATAGCTTCCCAAATGATAAGCTAATGAACTGATCAACAGATGTCTTCAAATTTGTGCCTTTGCTACAGGATGACTTGTCTCAAGAAATTTGCCCCTACTGAAGTCTCAAAACCCTTGATTTTATTCTGGTCAAGCTCCAGAACAATCATAGGTGAATATGTATTTATTAGTCCATTGCTAGAATGTTTTCCTTTTTAAAAACATTATATAGTTCAATGCATTGTTTCAGTTTTCTAATTCATGCCACTAGGTTTATCATACTTTGACCTTGAAATTTTCAAAACTCTCTCACAGTGATAGATTACTTTAGGGCTATAAATATGCAGTAAACAACAACCTAGCCGTTGATATGTAGGAGGCAGAACAACTTTTGAAAAATGTGCTTCAGGATCTTTTTCAAAGAGCCAAGTCGATCGGGTTGTTATCGAGTTGTCCGAGTCAATGCTAGCTTAGCCGGTTTGGTAACAACCTGGCCATCTATTCTGTTTCAGCCACTGAGCTGACCCAACCAAGCATTGGCTCGGTGTGGCTCAGTAAAGTCGGAGTCGGCTTCGGTCGTTTTTTAAAACAAACTCGCTCAAGGGAAGTCAAATTTGGCCTCAAAAGTTGGTTAAAGTCACCCCAAAACAGTCATTCAAACTTGGTCAAAGTATGCACTTCTTGCTGCGGTTAAACCTGGGGTCATCCCTAAAGTCAACACTGGTCAACCAGCTCAAATTTCCTTGATCTTTGTGACCTCTAATGTGGCCTAGAGAAATAGAAAAATTCCACCAAAAAACACAGTCAAAGGAGGTCAAATACACCCAAGTCAACATTGGTCAACACCTTGCTGTGAGTTTGAAATTCAGCCAATTTGAAACAACTACATGTCCCTTGCATGTGAGAAAGATTCCTTCCAATTATGAGTTGTACAAACCAATAGAATGAGGAGAGAGAAGATATGTTGTGAGTTGATGAGGTGTTAAATTAGGTGGACTCAACTTGTATTTATATGCAACTTGAGTGGTGCCACTTTGTCCATGATGATGTGTCATTTGACCCTAGGCTGACCTTTGACGATTTCTATTTGTGGGCTTGACCTCAAAAATCCACATTTCCTTATTTGAATTGAGTGCGTCAAAAGTCAATTTTAGTCCTCTCGAAAAGAGGAATTCAATGCAATGATTGTCCATCAAATGAGTTGTCCAAAGTGGAATTTGGCCCTAGTTGCAAATTTAACACTCCCTCTCAACTAGGGAGAATTTCACCTGCCAATATCTGACCATCAATCATCATGCCATCTTGTCATAATGTACCATCTCTGCTTGTCTCTGTTGATCTCATGCTGAACATTCTTGAATCTAAAGAAGAAGAATTGCTATAGGGGAGCTCCAACTACCACCCTATCTCTATCACCATCGGGAAGACTCTGCTACCACATGGAATCATCATCATCATCATTAGGGAGCCACAGCTACCACCCAAAACTAAAGACAATGGGCGAGATCAACCTACCCCAATGCGTAGGTATTACACCCTATCTCAAAGTCCTTGACAGTAGGTGAGATCAACTTACCAGAAGTAAGGATCACCTTCTACCCAATGGTCCTTGATGAGAGTCATAAGGCAGAACGATCGCATCCACCAACTTGTGGGAGATCCACCTACTGCAAGGGGTAGGGATCACTAGTCCCTCAACCCATTGGCCACATGGGAGAAGTTATCCAACAAAGTGGACAAGACGCTAACTGGTGCATACTCTGACTAGGGGAGATCGCAGGTCTCAACATCCTATCGGTCAGAGGTCTCTCATCCCCAGGATCCCTATAGCTCCATTCCTCACCCTTGGAGCTCAATTAGGGGGGGAAGAGCACTCCTCAGTGTTCTTGATAAGCCTAGACCCTTATTTGAAAGGGTCATATCAATCAGTCCAAGCTGCTCTTTGAACTCCCCTTTCGGCAAAGCCTTGGTGAGGATATCGACTGTCTGTTCATTTGTTGAAATGTGGAGTCGTCTCACGGCTCCTTTCTGTACCATGTCTCAGATGTAATGATGTTTGATCCAACGTTGCACGAATCGAGGATGTTTTTTCGAAGCGAGGACGCGAAAGCGTCATTTCCTAAAAATATAGGAAGTGAAGCGTCTCGAAAGTGTCTACTATATATATATATATTTTTTTTGCATTTATATTAAAAAAACATCCAAATACCAAATTAGTTGTAGAAGACATGAAACATGCATATTTTTACATAAATCAAGATAGGTATGACATCCATTGTACATCAATGATTAATTATTCCAGCATCAACCATCTACAATCTAAAATCCTCTTCTCTTGTCTAGCCTTTGCCTCTACTTCAATTCTCTAGGGATTTTAGTCAACATTAATTTTGATCAAACAACTTAATCCAAGCCTTATGATATGGTAGAGAAAGCTTAACATGCCCGATTAATGATTTTGACTTGAGTGAAGGGTACATAATTGCTAAGGCCATGATAAAGGAGTTCATCAATCAATAACACCAACCGTGGGGTACATATAGTGCTTGGTGCTCTTGATTAAATGCTAATCACATGCTCGTCATACATGATATAATCCAATGAAATGCCACAATCCAATTAATCCTGAAAATTATTAAGTATGCTGAATTTTGAATGGGATATGAAATTGTATTTTCTCCGTATGAAGTTTGACGAGGTTGGAACCACTCTCAAACATCATGAGTCATTTCATGGTAATGTTAAAAATTTAAGTAGAAGGATGGAAATGAAATATAAAGGAGAATGTTAGTTTTACTTTAAGAATTTAACATTACCATTAGGGAGCATCTAGGAAGCGTCTATGGAGCATCAAGGGGCACCTTGGGAGTATTTAGAAAGTGTAGTTCCTCACATAACAATTCGAAAAAAAAAAAACAAAAAAAGCCTTGCGGCATCGCCCACCTTCTCTCGGATCCGCTCGCGATCTGCGGTGGATACACACCCAAACCTCCACAGATTTGCACTCTATCCTTTCCGGATCTGCAGAGTGGGCCTCCACGGATCCAGTTTTTCAAGAATCGCCAAAATAAGGTGGAACCGCAGATCTGATTTTTCGATCCGCGATTCTGCCAAAGGATTGGTGGCAGATCCGTACGGGTTGTGAATCTGCCTCTGGATCCTTTGGGGGGGGGGGGACAGTCCCTGCAACATTGGCTTTATCTCTATATACTTGGACTTATTGTGGAACAAAGGATTATTTGACAAACGAATCCCACTCTTGTTGTCATAATAGATAATTTTCGCGTCGAGAACTTGCTTAAATAACCAAAGAGCTTCCTCAACCAAATTGCTTCATAACTCGCTAAGCTGGCTGCAATATAGTCGGCCTCAACAGTGCTAAGGGCTACAAATTCCAACTTCTTGCTCATCCATGATATCATGGCAAATCCCAGACTAAAACAACATCCAAAAGTACCCTTTTTGTTGACAACACTACCAACCCAATTTGCATCTGTATATCAATGTAGTCTTTTAACATCTCCAACGACATATCTTAGTCTAAGGTTAATAGTCCCATGTAGATATCTCGATTCTCAATACATGCTTGGCAACAACCCACAGTACATGGTGAGGCTCAGTCATAAACTCGCTCAAGGTGTTAATTGCAAAGCATATGTTGGGGCGACTATTCCCTAAGAACATCAAGGCACCAATCAATTTTCTATACTCAAAGGGGTTTGTTAGGTCCGGTCTTGCAGCATCTTCACAGAGCTTCTTAAAATTCATCTCCATAGGTGTATGCAAAGATTTGTACTCAACCATGCCAAATCTCGCTAGCAATTTCACAACATATTATCCTTGTGAAAGGAAACTCTCGCCAGGCTTTTGCCATACTTCTAGTCCCAAGAAATAGTGCATTAAACCAAGGTCGTTCATCTTGAATTCAGAGGCCAACTCCCTTTTACATTTTAGAATGAGAGGGTCTGCACCTGTCAAGAATAAGTCATCAACATATAATACCAAAATGAGAGGCATGCCTTGGATCGTTTTGAAGTACAAGTTTGGATCAACATTGCTCTTTGTGAATCCCAGCTTCATCAAGTAACTGTCAATACGAGCATACCAAGCACGAGGGGCTTGCTTCAATCCATAGAGAGCTTTCTTCAATTGGCATACATGGGTCTTCTTGTCATAAACTTCAAATCATGGAGGTTGTTCAACATACACTTCTTCTTTAAGCAAACCATGTAAGAAAGCAGTCTTCACATCCATTTGATGAAGAGTCCATCCTTGACTTGCAGCAAGGGCTATTATCGAACAAATGGTTGCATATTGGGCCAACAGAGCAAATATATCATCATAATCTTCTCCTTACTTTTGGGAGAATCCGCAGACTACGAACCTTGCTTCATATTTTTCAATGCTTCCATCAGCCCCATGCTTGATCTTATAGAGCCATATGGAGGTGACACAAATCTACCCTCGGTCTTGGCACATCTCATTTGTCATTTTTCATAATAGACTCATTCTTTGGCCATTGCATCCTTCCAGAGTTGTTTCTTGACGACTTCTTCAAAGGTACTAGGTTAAGCTTGAATCATATTGCTCATAGCTACAACATATGTTTGGTACCTGCATGGCTTCTTGCTTTCCCTGAAAGTTCCATAAGCAACAACATATTTCTCGACATCTTGTAGTGTGTCTTTTGTTGAGAAATCTAGGGTAGCTAGATTATGTGATTTCTCTTTCTTTGATAACTGCTTGTAATGCATTTTACTTAACTTAATTAGCTTCTTCTTTCACTTGATTATGATTAGCGTTATTATCATCAAACAACTACCAAACAGTAAAGAACAATGAGACAAAGAAGACAAAAGATATATGCTATCAGTCAAAGCCAAAACCTCTCCTTATGACAGGAAAACCCACAAGAATTCTTCTCTTCTTATAGAACTTCAAATGACAAATTCCAAGATCTATGACCCTTGACCAAGATCCCTCCAAGACCAAGTCAAATCTTTCTTGGATGAACTTCTCTTCCACAAAGTCAATGATAGTCAAACTAGCCTTCCAACAACTGCTTGCTTCCTCGTTGACCTCAATTTCAGGCTTGTATTTTTGATTATGATTCTCGATCCTTCTGCAACAACCCTAACTCACAAGTGTGACAAGAATATGGTAGAAATGGTCTCTTTTTCTCATTCGCTTCAGCAGAAATTGTCTCCAACAATTCGACTTGTATATGAGACTGATGTTACCCCAAAACTTGGTTTCTTGTAGTGATTGCAATTCGGTCTACTTGCAATAGATTGATGCCCTAATCTTTTGCATGTGTGGAAGGAATTGTAGCTCAAAAGCTTTAGATTTCGGTGTCCTTGCTTCTCCTTGATCTTTGTTCCTTTCTTAAGTCTTCTTGTCCCTTTTCTTATCAAACTTGATTGCGTGAGTTGGTCTCTTCAAATGAGGCCCAGTCTCTTTTAGTTGGTCGAATAGCCCTGTCTGGAAGTTGACTTATCCTTCTTGTAGGCCGACATCTTTCCTTTAAGGTTGACTTGTCTTTGAGGACGTCTTTTGACACTTTGACTTTACAATACATTTCTTTGACGTGTTATAATATGCCCATAAGGGTCTTTCATACATGACAATTTCTTAATTGACTTCATGACTCTATCACAAACCTAGAAGCACTCAATGGGTGCTTGACCTATAAAAATAATTTTTCCTTGAGTATGAAGCGCCTCAAGAATGACAATAATAATTTTTTATTTTTTCTCTTTATATCAAATACATAAAATCATGATTACATATGTCATTATGAAGACTGAACCTAGTTACACTTTTCAACACTCCCTCTTAACTAGGGATGTATTCATAATCCATACATGGTACTTGGACATTCTCAAACTGAAGAATTCTCGTAAGAAAAGTCGAATTGGTAAGCCATCTCATAAGCTACTAATTCAACCTATCTTATTGTGTCTCATCATATCAACCAACATTGTCACATAGCAAGGCCTTGACTAACAACGTTGTCTTTCAACAAGAGCAGAGCACAATGTGGACAAGAGCAATGACTGATAGACACCATCATCATTGTCTCTCAAGGCACATACCCAGTTGGGTGTTCAAAGGGTATGTCCTTTTAGGACAATTGCTGCCTTGGAATAACACATCCTCAAGGAATTTCCTCTTCAACTACTCTTGCCTATTGGATGCCCTACCACATCCTCAAAGAGTATCGAAATCTATCTCAGATGCTTACCTAATCCTCCATTCTTGTTTTCATATCATGAAGACAAGAATGATGTGTCTGTCTCTCCCTCTCAACTAGGGAGGATATACTCATTCCTACAAAGGAATATACTCAAGCTACCTCTTAACCAAAGACTTGCCCAAGCACCCTCTTAACTAGGGACTTGATTCCAATAGCAACTATCTGCTCTTTGGTGGAGATCATGGTACTATCAACTGCTAGTAGGGCTCCTCCTTTTGACGTCATGAACTTCAACTTCTTCATCACGAAGCCTTCATCTTCTTAGATCTTCTTCATAGGGCATCGACCATTCATCACTTTCCTTTCAATGAACCATAATGTTGAACCAATAGTCATGTCATCTTTCTTTTCATCGGAAAGTGATCTTCTTGGCCACATCTGGCTTTTCTTCATATAGCTACCTCTTCCAAGTCATGTTTCTTTCAGTATCTTCCATCCATTCCCATGAGTACTAGTTGTAGGTGACATCTACAACTTTCTTTTGGTAGCCTTGTTTCAACCCAACTAGATGTTGTTCAAAAATCAAAATGAATATCAAATCAAAGTTACGTTTTATGATGGCCTTTCATCATGACATTTGCTTCTTGCAACATCAACATCTTGCACATTTATAAACACATCTCCAAGACCTTCAATGTCAAGGGTCTTTTTCCTTTATAGACTTTATCAAGGTCTTCATATCTTTCTCTATGGAGATATCATAGTTAATTCTTCTAGTCATTAGATGTTGATTGCTTATCTTACCTTATGTGACAATAGTTGCATCTTTCACGAACTCTTCTTACTTTATTCACATATTGCTCCCCCAGGAACTTCTATACATAGTTCCTTTATCATATGAACCATGATTGTCAACCACCTTCTTTTCCATATGAGGTCATATTATGTTGATTTCATCTTTATCAATATGAAGAAGAGTTTAAGACATATTATCTACATGCCTTTAGCTTCATTCTAATGGAAGAGATCCCTTTTCTTTGATCATGCTCATGAGACATATCATTGAACCATTCTATCTGCAACCATATGATGACACGATTTTATCTCCCTATTACCACCTATATACATACCTCTTCCTTCATGTCATCATCTAGACTTCCTTCGACAATTTCTTTTGCTTGAAGATGAAAGTACTTCAAGCAACTCAACACGCTGCGCATCTTCGTTATCATACCTTAGCAGAGGATCCCACACAAGGTGGATGCAGACTATCAATGAGACATTTGCTTCTTCCAAGTAGAGGTGAACCTTCTCATTAATATTCTAGTGAAGGATCTCGATGATCCTCATCCCGCAAATGCTCCTTCTTAATGATGATGATGCATGCTGATTTCTTTGATTTCTATCATGCTAGATGACATTCTTTGAACCATATATGCTGCTGCTTGCAATGGAGATGCCATGAGCTATTTTCTTTCCATCATGATGACCGCTACAACTATGTAGACTTTTACTTCAACTTTCTTTACAAGCTTTTATGACGATGTCATCTCTATTTCAACTCTAATGCATCTTTTGATGCTAGTGATGCTTCCCACCATGAATGCTATCTTCTACAAAACTGAAAAGAACTAAGTGAAGGAGATTATCTCAGTCATAGTAGAGATCTTTCACTTCCTCCTTTGATTTCTTCTTTTTTGATTCTTCCACGTCTTTGGTAACATGGGCTTCATTTCTCTCCTTTCTCTTCTTGTTGTCCTTCTTGAGTTTAGGACAATCTCTCTTGAGATGTCCATATTCTTGACATCCATTTCGTTGGATCTTTGACATATCGATCTTCTTGTTTTTTTGAGGACGAAACTTCCCAAACTTCCTAAACTTCCCTTTTTGCTAGCCATGACAACAAATGCTTAAACTTGTTCATTTGATCCCACATTGCTTTTTGCTTTTAACCTAGTTTCTTCATTGTTACTTAATGGCCAAAGTTCATAGAATGAGGTGGCTTCCTTTTTTCCATAGATACTTGATACGAAGTTGATCCATTCATCAGGTAGTGCATTGAGCTCGGTTCTCAAAGATATAACTTCTCTTGTAGTGCTTACTGAGAACAATTCTACCTTCTCTTGTAGTGCTTACTGAGAACAATTCTACCAACTTATCATAGATTTCTTTTGATTTCTCTAGTTTTGCCACATAAGGGATGAAGGAATTCTTGATTGATTCTATGAGGATTCTTTGAGCCCTTATCTCCCCTTTCATATATTTCGATAGAGCTTGAGCTTCTTCTTGTGGTGGTTTGGTGATTGAACCCTTAACATGTCAAATAACTTCATTCTCTATGAGGATCAGATCTGTCCTCTTCTTCCATGCAAGGAAATTTGATGACCCAACCAGGTTATTGCTTTCTTTGCAGAATGAAGTCATTTCGATAATAGATTCAAACATAGATATAAAGATACTTGTCACGTGAAGATGCTCCTTTGATAATGATATCTTCAACTTGACGTGTTCTTGTTTTAATGATGATTGATGATGTTTGAAGATGGTAATACTTCTTCTTCTAGAGATGTCTTTCGTCAAATAAACTTGAGATGTGATCCTTTCTTCAAAGAGTGGGAGATCACCTTGATTTATTTGATGATGATGGTAATGCTTCTTTTTGCTTCCTTGGTATGTAGAAATGTAGAATATGGAGACTTCAAGATGCTTCAAATGTGTAGTCAAATGTGTAGCCCTTCTTTCTTTGAGTGGAGGTAGGGTTCTTCTTGAAAGTAGAGTCTTTGAGGTCTTCTTGTTGCTTCTTCTAGATGGTATGATCCTTGTGATGCTCCTTTCTCTTTACATCAAATACATAAAATCATGATTACATATGTAATTATGAAGACCAAACCTAGTTACACTTTTCAACATCTTTGAGCCAAAGTGGTCTTTTCCTGGTTGGAGGATCACTTGGAGGTGGCTCCAAAGGGTCCATAGGCTCCATGGGATCATCAACAATATCTTTCTCAAATCTAGGCACAAAAGGACCTTCTAGAATATCCATATCATCACTCTTGTCTATAGGAGGAGGAGGCGGAGGAGGTCCCTTGCTTTTCTAAGAGCAGCATCTTCATCACCATATCTAACAAATGCGCCTTGCCTTCCTATAGCTTCCAACTTGTTTCTTTTGTTGTTCAACACATGGAAATATATGGGGCAACCAAAAATTCGGAGATGACTAATATCGAGCTTGACACCTGTGAATGCTTCCTTGGGAGTATTGTTGTTCAAAGCTTGATGAGGCAACTTGTTTTGAACATATATCGCTGTGTTTGTTCCTTCAGCCGAAAGGAACTTTGGCAACTTTCCATCATGGAGCATGGCTCATACAACTTCTACAATGGACCTGTTCTTTTTCTCAGCCACTCCATTTTGTTCGGGAGTGTAGGGCACAATAGTCTCCTCCTTAATTCCTTCCTTCTTGCAAAAGTCTATAAATCTATTTGAGATGTATTCCTCGCTGTTGTCGGACTTGAAGATATTTATTTTCTTCCTTGTATGATTTTCAACCAAAGCCTTGAACTCGAATATTTCAAATGCCTCGTTCTCATGCTTCAAATAATATATCCATGTCTTCCTTGAGAAATTGTCAATGAAGATGATGTAATAGAGATGACCCCCAAGAGAATGCATGAGCATTGGACCACATATATCAGGATGAATGAGATGAAGAATTTCTTTCATCTTGTTTATGTTAGAGGGGAATGGTCCCCTTGTCTTTTTTTCCATTGACACACTCAAGGCATACTCCATCACGTTGAGCTTGAACATTGGGGATCCCAAAGACCAACTTCTTCAATTTTGGAAGAGGTTCACAGTGTAGATGGGCCAACCTTCGGTGCCACAACTCGCTTTGATGATTTGTACTATGGACCATAGCTAGAAGGGGTCTTCTGGTGACTCTATAGAGTCCCTTAAAAAGAGCCCAATGTGAAGGCATTTTTCATATAGGATCCAACAGAACAAGTAAATAATTTTTCTTTGATGAATGCAACCTTCATTCCTTTATCCTCCAAAGTAGATATCGATACCAAATTCTTCTTCAATCTTGACACATACATCACATCATGAAGCAAAACATATTCCCCAGAGTCCAAATGAAATTTGAAAGAACCAAAGGGCCTTTACGAGATGAGTGGTGTTGTTACCAAGAATAATTTTCAAATCTGTCTCCTTCTCTACCAAATTAGAGAGAACCTCCTTGAGAAGTGATGAGAGGGCACACTAGCAACCAGCCAACTATCCCAAGTATCGGGAGGAGATGAACTAGATAATGTGGAAATAAGAATATATTTAGATTGATTAACAGCATTACTTTCATACTTGGAGTTTCTTGACCTCGTTGGTGGATGATAGCTATCTTCATGATCATTGGGAGAGTCCCTTCTTCTCCTTTCATTTCTCCTTCCATCTCTTCTATAATCTCTTCTTTCATACGACCTGTTGTTATTGAAGCCACAGTTATTGTTGTAGGACCTTGAAAAGTTTCTTCTAGGAGCATCTCTCTTTTTGGGACAATCTCGAGCATAATGATTCTTCCAATGACAATTGTAGCATTCAACATCTCTGTCTTGCCTTCTTGAATCCTTGAAATGTCGATTGGATTGAGAAGGTTTTCTTGATTTAGATGGCTTTCTCTTTCCTTTCTTCATGTTCTTCTTCTTCCCTTGAGCAACGAAGGCAGTGGGGTCTCCTTCATTTGGCCTTTGAATTCTTCCTCTAGATATCATCAATCTCTCCTCTTGATTGCATAGAGAAAGTAGCTCATCAAAAGAAGGGATCCTTTCCCTATTGTTGATAGGAGTAATGAACATATCCCATGATGGAGGAAGGCCACTAAGGGCAGTGATTACCATTTCCCTGTCAGGTATGTTTTCTTTAGCAGTCTGGAGTTGGTCCTTGATCTCAGTGATTCTTATGAAGAAGGATTGCACAGTTTCTCCCTTATGCAACTTAGACCCCTTGAATTGATTTTTCAATTCCATTATATGGCTCAAATTGTTTACCTCATACATGCCAACAATCTTATTGTACATTTCTTTGGAAGTCTTAAAGGATGAAATATAAACAAGTAATTGATCTCTTAAAGAATCATAATTTTGGTGGTGGTGAAATCTTTCCTTCCACGTATTCCAAGACATCATACTCATCTAGGGTGACATTGATCTTGGTCTTCCATGCTACAAAGCCAGATGAGTCAGCTAGCTTTTCATTATCCTTGAAATAAGAGTTAGACATCTTTTTTTACCAAAAGGTTTTCCCCTTCCAATCAACTACTTAGAAGATGGATGCTCTTGCTCTATGTCTCTTGAGCTTGTCCTCACCTCAACTTTATGTCTCTTTAGCTTGTCCTCACCTCAACTTTGATACCATGTTAATTTTTCAGCAGTTGTTCTATGCTGCAACTATTACTTCAACAATATCCAATAGCATCCAATTTAACAATTTCCACTTAATTAACCAATGACAGTATAGCAATAGTAGATAGAACAATTATTCAAATGCACAATGAAAGACAGCCAAGAAATAAGAGACACAATATTTGGTCAATGACCAAGTAAAAACCCCACTAGAGGGAAAACCATTGCAAATCTTCTTTTATTAGATTGTCTTCAAATGTTTAGCAGAGAGAGTACATCATCCAAGAGTCAAAGTCAAACTTTTGACTATCCAATATTCAAATATGCCAAACAACTATCCGAATCTGAGACAAAGGAGAGAGATGAAGTTAACAATAGTCAAATCTGATCCTTCTGCAAATCTGTCCTGATCAACAGCAGCAGAGTCAACCCTAACCAGTCAATGGTCAAGGGTCAAAACAGTCTTGCATCTCAGTCAAGGGAAGTCAAATTTGGCCTCAAAAGCTGGTCAAAGTCATCTCAAAACAGTCCCAAAACAGTCAGTCAAACTTGGTCAAAGTCTGCACTTCTTGCTGCGGTCAAACCTGTGGCCAGCCCTGAAGTCGATTCTGGTCAACTAGCCCAGCTTTCTTCGATCTTTGTGCCCTCCAAAGTGGCCTAGAGAAACAGAAAATTCCACTCAAAAACGCAGTCAAAGGAGGTCAAAAACACCCAAGTCAATGCTGGTCAGCACCTTGCAATAAGTCTGAAATTTGGTCAATTTGAAACAGCCACCTGTCCCTTCGCACCTGAGAGAGATTCCTTCCAATTCTGACCTGTACGAACCAATAGAATGAGGAGAGCAGATATGTTGTGAGTTGATGAGGTGCTAAATGAGACCTCAACTTGTATTTATATGCAACTTGAGGGGTTCCTTTTTGTCAGGGTTGGCTCAGAAGCATGTCTAGCTTGATGCAAGTTTCAAACCTGAAGCACTTTTTGTGAAATACTTGGACCTCTCTGTAAAGTAAAAAACTAGGTGCTATTTGAATATCTTCTAATCAAAGTCTTCCAAAGAGTACAGTGTCATTTTAGACTATAGAAAATTATGATCAAGAGTATAAAAGAATATAGTTTTAAGGAAGCAACACAACAAAGTATTATAATTAGGTTGTTAGGAACTGGTTTAAAAATTAATACGTGAGTTGCCCAACAAAAATATGGCTGGCGATTTCTCTGTATTGCACCAAGTTTTTAGATTATAGGCAGATAATCAGATAGCCCTTATGTACCATGTCTTTGGAATGGCTGTTGAAGTTAATTTATTTAAAATGTTTAATATGTGTGCAACTTTATATCCATGTTAACTGTGCTCTTTTGTTTTGTAGCTTTGGATGTCTTTATTTGTTATTTATGTTTGAAGTCCAAGTTTTTGCAATATTTCAAGATTTGGACTCTTTGAAATAGCCATTAAAAGTTAACTTACTCAAAATGGTTAATCTGTGTGTAACCTTATATCCATGTTAACTGTGCTCCTTTGATTTATAACTTTGGGTGTCTTTATTTGAGAACTGTCTGAAGTCCAATGTTTTGTGATATTTCAAGATTTTAAATTTGTATTAATGCTGTTGGATGTGATTTTCAGGAAACCTTCATCACCTCCTGAATCAGTGGTACTTCACATTGCCAATCTGACTCGAAATGTGAATGAAGGTCATTTAAAAGAAATTTTTTGTGAGTATCGGTCTTGTTCTTATTGCCCAGTGTTGCTCTCAAATGCCCTTTCAAATTTTGTATTATAATGATATATTTATTTGCTCTAGATCTTCATGGTAAATTTTAAAGCAGATGTCTATTATTTCTTTTCATAATTTTTAAATGGATCCCTTTGAGCTATTGCAATTAATTTGGCTTCTTGTTCTTATTGCCCAGTGTTGCTCTCAAATGCCCTTTCAAATGTTGTATTATAATGATATATTTATTTGCTCTAGATCTTCATGGTAAATTTTAAAGCAGATGTCTATTATTTCTTTTCATAATTTTTAAATGGATCCCTTTGAGCTATTGCAATTAATTTGGCTTCTTGTTCTTATTGCCCAGTGTTGCTCTCAAATGCCCTTTCAAATGTTGTATTATAATGATATATGTATTTTGCTCTAGATCTTCATGGTAAATTTTAAAGCAGATGCCTATTATTTCTTTTCATAATTTTTAAATGGATCCCTTTGAGCTATTGCAATTAAATTGGCCAAAATAGCATGCAAGATGAACCATGTAATTGTTCTCTTGGTAGTCTGACTATATGCTTTTGTATCATTTCAGTAGTTAGCACATCTCAGGAATATATGGCAATTCTTATGGTTGCTGAGTTGTGCAGATTTTGGTTGGCCATGAATTTAATATCTCAGGTTTATTTTTGTTTTGCTTTGACCCCTAGCCATTGCCAATAGGGTTGTATGATTGTATCACTGTCCCTGTCATGGCCATTTGCATTGATAGTTGGAATCATTTCATTTGTCCTTTTAGACATTAGGTACTGTAGCATTATTATCCTATGGTCGTTAACCTTTACTGCTGTTGTTGTGAATTACAATCTTTCTTTGAATTGTTTCGAAGGTCAGATTTCTAAAATTATTTCAAAATTAATTCCATGATTTGACAATAGGATTTTGAGGATAAACTATCTTTTTGGTTTGCTGTGTATGGTTAGTTATGAGTTTATCTACCTAGGTTTGATTGGTTTCTGTTGAATATGCTGTTATTTTCCGTAGGATGTTTAACTATTACTGTAATGTGTTTCTGCTACTGCAATTTTCCCTAGAATGTTTTACTATTACTGTCATGGGTTTCTGTTACTGTAAATTTCCCTAGGATGTTATACTGCTATTGTCATGGGATACTGTTACTGTTATTTTCCATATGTTTCTCTTGTTTAAAGCTGGCATTACTTCGACATTATTTGTCTTTGGTAATTCACCATACACTTTTATACTTTAGTGTCTTGCAACATTTCATTGAATCCACTTGATGGGAAGTCTTGTAAGTCATCATTGTACTTTGCGTATCTTGAAAAAAGTTTATCTTGTTGCTGAAAAGAGAAACAATATACATGCTTTGTGTTTAATTGTTTGACAAGAGATCTGAAAGATCATTAGTGTAGAGTCTTGTACTGTGTTTGGGGATGCGTGCATCCTTAATCCTTTGCTATCATTTTTGTGTTATCATATGATTTAAAGGCATGGGCACATTTCTTTGGGATGGATGCAAGCTCACTGTGGTTTTCTAACATGTGCAGGTAACTTTGGTGAGGTAGTCAATGTGGAACTGTCAATGGATCGAAGTGTAAGTGGTTACTTTTGGATTGCTATTGAATCTGGTGTACGTAGTATGCTTTCTCTGGGATATTTTGTAATGTTGAATATATGACTTTTATGCGCCATTGGTTCGAGGTTAATCTTGTTGGGAACATTAAGTAGACTTAACATTATTTTCCTGCAGGTTCAACTACCTAAGGGATATGGATATGTTGAGTTCAAGACTAGAGCTGATGCTGAAAAAGCCCTACTTTACATGGATGGAGTAAGTGTTATAAATTATTGCAATCATAATGTAATATTGATATATTCTGTATTCTATATCGTTAGTTTATTCTGTTTTCATTGTTTGTACTCAGGGCCAGATTGATGGAAATGTTGTCAGTGCACGATTTACACTTCCACCACGTACAAAAGCATCTACACCCCCAAAGGCAGTTGTACTCCCTCCTAAAAGAGAACCTGCAGCGAAGGAGATTGCTGGTCCTGATTCAGAAAAGGGTGAATTAGTACGCCAGAGAGAATGTATGTTGGGCTCCTTATTGTGCTGTGTTACTCTAGAGAATGGCTAAATAATTTAAACGTTAAAAGTGAATTTTTGCAAAATTTTGCTTTCTAAGTCACTCCCCGTCTGTTTTACCTTTTTTAGCTCCTCAACCACGACGAAAAGCATCTCCACCACGAAGGAGGTCTCCAATATCACGTCGAGTAGAGTCACCTCCTCGTCACCGGGTGGAGTCACCTCCTCGACGTCGGGTGGAGTCACCTCCGCGACGTCGTGTGGATTCTCCCCCTCGGCGACGGCGGGATTCTCCACCTCGGCGAAGAGATTCTCCTCGTCGTCGTCCATCTTCTCCTCCACCTCGCAGGCGTTCTCCATCACTACCCCCTCGCAGGCATCGATCACCAATCAGGTTAGTATGGTAAAGGTGTCCTATTGCCCATGTTGTTTGTATGTTGAAGATGCCTATGCAATGATTCCAATTAATGATTTGGTTATGTGAAATATATTGGTTATGTTAAATGTGTGGTGTTGAATGTGTCCCTATTCTTTGTAGAATCTCTCCTCGAAGGGTCAGAGGAAGCCCAGTTGGCCGTAAGCGATCACCAGTTTCTCATAGACGACGGTAAGCAGCTTTTGTGATATTTCTGCAGTGTAAAACTATCAATTTAAATATGGTTTGTAGTTTACTGGAAGCTTTTTTGCACTTATCATTTTAATTACTTACAAATAGGGGCTGCTTTAAATGAATTATATCAAGGTTACATGTCTGCAATTATAGTTCATATCTGATATTTCTAGACATGCATTTTGTTCGTGATTACCATGCTTCTTTCTTCATCAATATAGACAAGAACGATTGCGATCTTTATGATAGCAATGATGTCATTTTATCTGTTTGTTGTCTTTTTTGAGTTCCATAGCTTTACTAGGTATTGTTTTATGTGGTTGGTATTTATTTCTAGTAATTTTTTTAAATGGCATTGCTTTATGTGAAATAATGTGGGTGAACATTTTATTTGCAAAATAATTTTTCAACATTTTTCATATCGTGATTCAACACGACGGCTTATCTATTCTAACAAATTGTTGATGCAGCTCTCCTCTTCCAAGACGTGGCCGTACTCCTCCTCGCAGGTCCCCTCCTCTTCACCGGCGCAGTCGTTCACCTGTTCGTAGGCCTATGCGTTCTAAATCAAGATCACTGTCTCCTCCCCGTAGGTAGGTTTTATGTTCTGGCCTTGATTTTTTCAAGCACAGAATGATTATCATCATTGATCCTGTGGACTTCTATTGAGCCAAATTATATTGATATTAGCCAAATTTCAAATTAAAATAGGGTTAGGTGTGAGTTGAAGTGTATCGTACTTAACGTCAATGATTTTAATCCAATGAAACATGTCATGTCAAATATCTCGTAGTAAACATAAATTGGTCGACATTTTGAACCAACCAATGTGGTCCATGATGCATCCTACTATTTATTCCTTAAGATAGACTGGTTCTTCACCTTATCCTGATGATGGACCACATTAGTTGGCTCTAGATATCGACCAATTCATGATTATGTGATTAATCCGAAAGGCATCTATATACATTATGGATCACAAAAGTCTTAGATCTAACATCTCTTAGTAAAGTCGTCACACAATTCACTACATATGGCTCAAGTAAATTTTGACAGTCATTCACTGTTGCTCTTTGTCTCTGCTTTTGAATTACTGGCATTGTTCATCTTTAGATATGCGCTGTAATCTAACATCAGTGGTCACAGATTCTGTACTCTTTGTATGCCTAGTGGTTACATATCTGTACTCTATGTATGCCTATATATTGTATTCTACATATTTGTATGCCTGCATTCTCTATGTAGGAACTTGGCGTCATGCTTCCCCCCAACCAAAATTTCTCATCAGTCTTTGGTAAAGGTTATTAAAACTAATAAAATAATTACAACCCTATCGAATCTATAGCCCTCAACACGTTATTGTCACCTTATAAAAGCACATCAGGTCAATCCATAACCATTATTGTTTGCTTATGATTGAACTTGTTTGGGAGTGAGCAGCTAGAGATCAACTGTGAGAGACTTAATTGCTGAATCGTGAAGATTGGAACTGAACATGTTTTTAATAAATATTTCTTTGATAGCGCGTGTTCAATTAGAAATACAACGGTCATTGATGAATGTCCCTGATCTCTAGAATGTATCCAGATAGTCTAAAAATAACTTGAGCACCTAAATCAGTACTTCAAATACTACAAACATTCTAGAAACTGTTAACATCTCCAGCGTTATATGAAATGATCTTGAAGTGAATATATTTAGTGGATTGACCCTATCCAAGATCCTACTTCCAAGTGTAGCTGAGCTTTCGAAAGCCCACCAGCATCCACATTTCTCTCTCTTTACACATGATGAAAATATATAGAATCAAAAGCTGTCTCAGCAAGTTGTATCTCAAATATATAGGCTGTAGGATATGATTATCCAAGGAATTTGTTCCATTCATCCAGTTAATAACAAGGAGGGAGTTACCAAAGGTTTGAAGTGTTTTGGCTCCTTTTCCATCTGACAGCATTAACGATAGATTAAAGACCAGCAACTTAAGATTATTGGTTCCTCTGCCCAGTCCAGCTTTGGAACTTACACGAGATTCATTACATACCTTACAAAGTATACACCAACCAGGATCATGATTGCCTCTTTTTGGTTAAATATCTCAGGTAAGTGCCTTAATTTTACGACCTAACCACATAAAAATCCAGTCTATTAAAGGACGTATAAATTCCCATATTTCTTTCCACCACTGGACCAATTCCCCCCTCCATATGCTGCACTTAAAGTCTGATTATTGACAGCCTAATTTAGGTGTATAGGTCCCTCTTTTAGGATTTCTTTTTTCCCCATACAACCTCATCCTCAGCATCTTCAATTCTTATATGGCTTCACCTATGAATTGGAGTGATTTTTTTCCACAATAGATTCTCACCCTTCCAACCCGAGTATAGATGATAATTCTGGATAAGTTACCTGATTAAGAAAGAATGGTCCTGTCCTATGAAAAACCTCTATCAATCTGATAGACAACTTGAATCCCTCGCTCCTACCAACATGAGGATCTATGCCAATCCTAATTCTCAGCCTATTCCCAATCCTCCATAGTAGCCATTGATCAATTAAAGGGAAAGGCTAGGATCATTGCCTTACCTTACAAAGTATACAGCAAGCAGGATCATGATTGCCTCTTTTTGGCTAACTATCTCAGGTAAGTGCCTTAATTTTACGACCTAACCACAAAATTCCAGTCTATTAAAGGACATAAATTCCCATATTTATTTCCACCACTGGACCAATTCCCCCCCTCCAGCTGCACTTAAAGTCTGATTGTTGACGGCCTAATATAGGTGTATAGATCTCTCTCTTAGGATTTCTTTTTTCTCCATACGACCTCATCTTCAGCATCTTCAATTCTTATATGGCTTCACCTAAGAGTTGGAGTGTTTCTTTTCCATAATAGATTCACTCCCCTCCAACCCGAGTAGAGATGATAATTCTGGATAAGTTACCTGATTAAGAAAGAATGGTCCTGTCCTAGGAAGAACCTCTATCAATCCGATAGACAACTTAAATCTCTCACTCCTACCAACACGAGGATCTATGCCAATCCTAATTATCAGCCTATTCTCAATCCTCCATACTAGCCATTGATCAATTAAAGGGAAAGGTTAGGATCATTGCCTTACAGATTGCTGATGCATTTTGCCTTTTTTATTTGGAAACCTGATCCGCTCTTTCATAGAATCCTTTGATGTATATTTTTGAGTTATAACCTGATACCTAAGTCCCTTGCCTCTGATCAATTTTAAAATGCATTTGGCAGCCAAAGCTTTGCTTAAGGTATGGGTATTCTTCAACCCCAAACCCTCCATATCTTTTGGGATGGCAACAGACTTCCATTTGACCAAGACAATTCCCTTTTCTCTCTATATCCAGACCACAAGAATCTATAGCTTAATTTCCTAATGTTTTCCAATATCCTCATTTAGGAATAAAAACTACATTCAACGAATAGGACTAGCATTTACAACTGGTTTGACTAATATGAGTCTACCTCCGTGAGAAAGCTCCCAATTACACCTTACAATCATTCTCTTTTCATCCACTTTATCATAATCATCGGGCTTGAGATAAAAACTTAGATATTTTAGCCCCTTCTGGTCATCAATATGCTGATATGGAACTAACTGATATAAATCTGATTTCACCTTCATCTAAACCAGAGAAGGATACCTTTGATTTCTGAATATTAATCAACATATGTGTAGCAAATTGCAATGCAATATAGGTTTATTTTACTAAGCTTAAGAGCATACTTCCTTGCGCTATTGCAGAAAAGTAGGATATCATCTACAAACAAAAGACGTGACAGAAAAACTCCACCCAAATTTTGATGCGTTTGGAAAGGTCCAGTTCCTTTTACATCAATGAGAGATCTGCTCAACCCTTCAGCAACAACAGTCACTAGCAATGGTGAGAGAGAGGGCACCCATTCAACCCTTTACCTGGACCGAAGAACTTTTGAATACCCCTTCAACTATTTGCCTGCCATCAACAACTCTGAGCAGACCCATTAATTAAAATTGCAGAGGATATAAAAAAGGTTATGTAGCACGTTATCCAGTTAACAATGTAAAGACTCAACCTTAAGTGAGTCAGCATCATTTTTAAATACATCCGTCTTACCCTATCACATGCTTTAGGAAAAAGACCAACTTGATCACCACAGAAGTAAGATTCTTAGTTTTTATTGTATAACTATAACCCATCCTGAACTATGCCTATTGCCTGATAAAAACCTCCACTGCTCACTTGAGATGGATTCTGATAATATTCTCCTAACTCTCATTGCAATAAACTTAGCAATAAGTTTATATATACAATTACATGATGAGATAGGCCTGTGCAGAATTTGTTTCATGGTTTCGTCATTCATGTCTGTGATTGATTCAAGTGATAAATGTCATCCTTTTACATATGCTAACGGTGAGATGTATCAATTATGTTCTTCAGATAGTTAATTTTTTATTTTTTTAACCATATGATAGGGACTCAGATGCCCCCGGTGTGACATTCCCTCAAATTTGGGTGGTGTCTAAAACATTCCCTCGATGTGGTTCTCGTTCTCACATTTCCACATCCTGGAAGCTTGTTGGAACATTGACATATTGTGCTGACATGAGTGTCTGAGCAAGATTAGTTCTTTTATTTATAGAGTTTGAGTTAAAACTTAATATGAACTAAAAATACCTGTTTCACTTGTTATGGAGAGAGAGAGAGAGAGAGAGAGAGAGAGAGATTCTAAAGAACAAGAGAACATGGTATTTTTAGTATATTTTTTCTCAGAATATTTTTATTATATATAATGGTATTATTTGTCATTTATTCTTGTTGCTACTGTTTAAACCATGGTATAATTGGTTCTATTTGTCTTCAGGGCACGACCTTCTACTCGTAGACGTGGAAGGTCAGATTCGTCATCGTCAGAATCACCGAGTCCACGCAAGGTTTTTCCACTATTCTCCCTGAGCTTGTCCTTAGTCTTATATATCCAAGAAGGATAATTCTAACTTGATTATTTTAGGAATATTTCTGCCCGTGGGTTCCACTATTGTCTTAATATTTATATCTTCTCATGTGGCAGTCCCCTCGTGGAAATAGGAGAATTTCAAGAAGCCGTAGTCCTAAAAGGTATATTTCTGGTTACGTACTGATGTATAACATAATATCCTACAATAACTTTGATTTGTAACTGCAAGTTCAAAATACCTTTACAGGCCTGCGAGGGGAAGAAGCAGTAGTATTAGTGGTAGCAGTAGCTCTCCTCCCTCTAAAATTAATTGAAAGCTCCCCTCTATATTAAATTGTCCGATAAAGCCTGGAATATGTCAACCATTTTAAGGTAAGAAAACTCTTGTCACTTGCTTATGTGCTCTATAATCTGGATTTTAGCTTTTATCAGTACACTTAGGTTTGTAAAGTGCTGTAAAAGTCGTTGACTATTGTTAGCTGCTTGCTGCAGGTTCCTTGATTTGAATGGAACCAGTATAGAACATGGGCAAGCCTGGGCTTTTGTCATCTACATTTGCACTGCTTGTATGTGTCAGTAATAGCTAGGTTCTTATATGATTGCATTTTGTCTTAACTACTACTCTCTGACTTCATTTCCTATGGCTTTTCCGAGGTCATTTTTTAGCAAATGTCAGAAGGCCTCGGTTTTTATTATGCTATTAGTGATTCCATATATTAATGTCTTTCTAGGTCATCTTTCTTTTGTTTGCCTTGTTGTTTGTTTCACCTTTGGCATTGGTCTTGCTGCTGGCGGTCCGTATTTCTTCAGGCAGCATTCAACATCCGACATGGTCTTTGGTCACAAAATGTTGGGAAATTGAAGCCATAATTTTGGCATGATGAATAGGGTTCCGATGAGTTCAAAGGATATACCATAACTTTAACCATGACTGGCATGTGTCTACTATACAGATAATTAAGTTGAATTTGTCCAAGGAACAGTAAAGCTTGATGATTTGGAGAAATGTGATGCAGAGGTGGATGTTTTCACAAACTGAAGATTTTCTGTATAAGTTCGAATGACAGCCTACCTTCAGATCACATACTCCATCTATATGTTATAGCGAATGGTAATGCTGGGAGATCAATATAGGGTCTTGTTATAACACCTATCTTAGATTATATTTGTTTCCAGATGTTAAGCTTAGCAAGAGGGTCCCCTTAATTACTTATGCTATTGGATGTTTCTTCTGGGTTCGAACTTAAAAAATAATTATAGACATGGATCTTGTGGCATTGCGTTATGTTATTCTATTAATGAATTTAGGTGATGAAGCAATTTGACATATTTGATTGTAGAATGAAAGGATCTGCTGGTTTTTTGAGCTTTTTAACTGATATATTGATATCCTTTAGGAGAACCACTGAATATTCATATTTGGAACAAGTATTACGTGGTACCCAGAATGAAAATCCTGGGTAGGACAGTATTTTGTCTCTGTGAAGCATCTGCTCTTCCTCATATTTGAGGAGTTAGTGTTTGAATCTTCTTTTACATGTTTTTTGTTTTTGTTTTGTTTAACATTGAACAATAATGAGATTTTTATATTAGATCAAAATCTGCACCTGGTTCTCAGCAAATATACGAGGAATTACATCATCATACATGCAAGTATTTCAGACTGATGTTTCCTATCCAAATCAAAACTGTCCTCTCGAGAGGTACATTATTCACGCAGACAAAAGAGACAAAATAGGGGTTTTTGGAAGTGAATGCCTTCCAATAGAGGCCCGGAATAAAGCAAAATTTACAGCATGACTTAATATTGGAACTATCAATTCGCTAAATTTCAGAATGCATCCCTGATTGGCACACCCGCTTCCATATTATTATCCTATAGTATGTGCCATAATTGGGATTTTTTTTTGTTTCCGCCTTGACACATTTTATGAGATTATCCAAAAATGTCTCTCTTAGAGATGAATGATGAATTTTTAATTATGTGCTCAATGATAATAAGAGTCTTCCAACATAATGAGAGGGGAAACCTGATTTTCATTGGCAAGGAGGATGCGGATGCCTTTTAATAAGTCGATTAATTTTTTTAATTAATAAGTCGTTAATGTGCTGAATGATAGTAAGTCTTCCAACATAATGAGAGAGGAAACCTGATTTTCATTGGCAAGGAGGATGCGGATGCCTTGTAATAAGTCATAATTAAAATAACCAGGTGAATTTTTAATAATATGCTCAATGAGGAAACCTGATTTTGATTGGCAAGGAGGATGCGGATGCCTTGTAATAAGTCATAATTAAAATAACCAGGTGAATTTTTAATAATATGCTCAATGATAATAAGAGTCTTCTAACATCATGAGAGAGGAAACCTGTTTTTAATTGGCAATGAGGATGCGGATGCCTTGTAATAAGTCATAATTATTTTTTTAATTATATGCTGAATGATAATAAGAGTCTTCCAACATAATGAGAGAGGAAACCAGATCAATTTTTAATAATATACTCAATAATAATAAGAGTCTTCTAACATAATGAGAAAGGAAACCTGATTTTCATTGGCAAGGAGGATGCCTGGTAATAAGTCATAAACTTAAATTTTTAATTTTTAATAATATGCTCAATAATAATAAGATTCTTCTAACATAATGAGAGAGGAAACCTGATTTTCATGAGGAAACCTGAATTTCATTGGCAAGGAGGATGCCTGGTAATAAGTCATAAATTAAAATTTTTAATTATGTGCGGAATGATAATAAAAGTCTTCCAACATAATGAGAAAAGAAATCTGATTTTCATTGGCAAGGAAGAAGCTTTGTAATAAGTCATAGGTATGCTGCCTTATTAGTAGTTTTAAGACTTATTCCACCGGAGTAATAAATAACCCTTCCCCCTCTAACCCCTGCCCCTCTTGCCACCACTATCTCTTTTAACATGTTTATTAATAGCCATGTATGGCTATTTAATTATGTGCGGAATGATAATAAAAGTCTTCCAACATAATGAGAAAAGAAATCTGATTTTCATTGCCAAGGAAGAAGCTTTGTAATAAGTCATAGGTATGCTGCCTTATTAGTAGTTTTAAGACTTATTCCACCGGAGTAATAAATAACCCTTCCCCCTCTAACCCCTGCCCCTCTTGCCACCACTATCTCTTTTAACATGTTTATTAATAGCCATGTATGGCTAGAAACAAATAATATTTTATTTTTTCTAACTGCATGGTAAAAGAAAGACTGTTCTGCCTATTAGTATTTTTAAGACTTTGATTTCACCGGACTTTGATTTCACCGGAGTAATAAATAACCCTCCCCCTCCTGCCACCACAACCCCTCCCCTCCTGCCACCACTAAGACTTTGATTTCGGCAGAGTAATAAATAACCCCTCCGCTCCTGCAACCACTAAGACTTTGATTTCACCGGAGTAATAAATAACCCCTCTCTCTCCTGCCACCACTATCTCTTTTAACATGTTTATTAATAGTACTCATATGATGTAATTTTATTTTCTAATGGCCATGTATGGCTAGAAACAAAGAATTATTCATTTTTTCTAACTGCATAGTAAAAGCAAGACTGTTCTTTAGATGTGATGGTCGAAATTTTTGTGTTACCTTTATGAAAGCCATCTTTAATGCGCCTATGTTCATGTTGCCCGGCACCTGGTTCTCTAATATCTTGAATAGTTTATGTAAAATCGATGCGATAGGGAGTGTATTTAGTTTATGTATAATCAGAGTGCATGTACAGGGTTTGTCATAGGTACTGCCTATGAAATTGTGCAATTCTCTAATATCTTGAATAGTTTATGTAAAATCGATGCGATAGGGAGTGTATTTAGTTTATGTATAATCAGAGTGCATGTACAGGGTTTGTCATAGGTACTGCCTATGAAATTGTTTCTATTGCACAGACGATTTGGATCGAAAAAGATCTTTATCGACAGGGTAGTTTTTAAGTTATAAAGGGAAATTAGTGCATTACAAGAGTGATCTAGTGCTTCACATGCAAGAGTGATAAAAGCGTGATCGGTGGGAAGGCATATTCAACGAAAATAGCCTTGCCTGGGACATGCTGCACATTGTCTCTGGTACGTATGCTAATGTTCATTTTGTGGCCTTCGTGTAACCTGCTTCGTTATCAACCTCTCTAAATTAAAATGGTCGCGGAAATATTGAATTCGTGGAACTAGACATGTAGGAGTGGAGGCTGTTGACAATATTAAAAAAAATTATTTGTTTTATAATTTGTTTTATTAATTTTTTTTAGGCTCCTTCAATGGTAGACCCAATTATAAATTTTGGGGCGTAATTTTAGTGTGACCTGTCCAGCTAAAATTTGGAGCCTAAATTTAGTTAGCTGCCTAAATCTAATTAAATTTTTGGGAACTTGCTGTAGAAGAATAAGATTCATTTCAATGTGAGGCACAAATTGAAGAATAAATCACAAATAAAACACGAGGCATTCAGATGATATTCAGTATGATCTCTCATTTATCATTACGATGGTATATGTGTTTTATAGAGGTTGCAAATGATTATAAGATTTAAATCTTCTTTGTTTGAGAAGAGGTGGTAGTGGCTTTCTCAAGCCATCATCGAAATACAGCGAGGCACAATGATAATGCAGTGAAGAATAAATCACAAGAGGCATTCAGATGATATTCAATATGATCTCTCATTTATCATCGATAGTGTATGTGTTTATAGATGTATCTGTGTTTTATAGAGATTGCAAATGATTATAAGATTTATGATTTCTCATTTATCATCGATAGTGTATTTGTGTTTTATAGAAATTGCAAATGATTATAGGATTTAAGTCTTTTTTGTTTGAGAAGAGGTGGTTGTGACTTTCTCAATCCATCATTCAACAATATATAGATCATATATAAGATCAATGAGACTCCTAACCATTTCACTGAAAGGCATAGTCCTATCGATAGTGTATTTGTGTTTTATAGAAATTGCAAATGATTATAGGATTTAAGTCTTTTTTGTTTGAGAAAAGGTGGTGGTGACTTTCTCAATCCTTCATTCAACAATCTATAGATCAATGAGACTCCTAACCATTCCACTGAAAGGCATAGTCCCATCGAAGTTGCACTGCATTCCTCATCTTCGGAAGTGTAGTCCTCATAAAATGAGGAAGATTATTGTAATTATAATTATTTTGTATTAATAAGAGTTGAAGATGATTGTAATTATAATTATTTTGTAATAATAAGAATTGAATATGAGCACTTCATCTTTTGATGCTGCCAATAAATATTTGCCATTTAAGAAAATATGTTGCATTTTTCACTGGTTTAGTGAATAATATATATTATAGCATTAAGATGGGCATTTTCATTTTTATTTTTGCATGTGGAAATTGAAACCAATATATGTTTCATTTTCGCATTTAATGTTCTTGTCAAAAAGTTCTGGTAAAAATATTAAAAGAACAAACTACTTGATTGTTGGATGAAAACTCAAACCTATTGAATAACTGAAATGCTATTGAAAATAAACCATTATAAATCTACTGGTTTCTTCTGCCTAATCTATTGTAGATCTCAAGTTGAATTTTGTGATTGGTAATTACATGAAGGATGTGGTTCAGTTTCATCAAGGAGATTGTATTTGGAGTAGCTCTTTGATCAAGTTTTGTGAATGTGATCAACAAGAGCATTGAATGTGATCAAGTGTCTATGCTCCTCTTTCTTTCGCGTTTCATGGAGGGGAGCATATGGGTTCTATGGTGGAAGAGTCTCTCAAGTGTAAGAATTAATTAATTGTGCTGATTGCACGTGTCCAAAGTAAACAAATGAAATGTTATCAAAACCAAAACCTTGAGAGGTTTTATGTTTGTTGTTGCAAAACCTTACCTTTGATTGGTCTATGTGAGAAGCTTGGATCTTCATTAAAAAGATGAGGTGGGTTGGAAAACCCCTTGCAAGTTCTCTAATCAATACCGCGTCCCCTTGCCTATGCCAGTCATCGATTGAAGTTCATGGTGGAAGAGTCTCTCAAGCGTAAGAATTAATTAATTGTGGTGATCGCACGTGTCCAAATTAGACAAATGAAACTTAATCAAACCCAAAACCTTAAGAGGCTTTATGTTTGCTGTTGCAAAACCTTACCTTTGATTGGTCTATGTGAAGCTTGGATCTTCATTAAAAAAATGAGGTGGGTTGGAAACCCCTTGCAGGTTCTCTAATCAACACTGCTTGCTCTTGCCTATGTCAGTCATTGATTGAAGTGCATGAGAAAAAAAGTTAGCTTGAAAGGCACTTGAGCGAAACAATAAATGTGTATGTTCAATGAATGTCGATTGTTAAAGAGTTGGCTTCGATTTTGGTAAGACGA
Source organism: Pinus taeda (assembly GCA_000404065.3). Classification (NCBI taxonomy): domain Eukaryota; kingdom Viridiplantae; phylum Streptophyta; class Pinopsida; order Pinales; family Pinaceae; genus Pinus; species Pinus taeda. The sequence goes on from APFE030682296.1 coordinate 122,280, forward strand.
CAAGTGGTTGTTGACAACTTGCAATAAAAAAATGAAGTATTTAGTTGGAATGTCTTGGCTAAGGTCAGGGCAAGCCTTGATGTTGGATGGAAGAATGATCTACTCAACAATGGGTGTTGCTAGTAGAATTGTGTGAGATTTGGTTCAGCCATGGTGCCCCATGAGATAGTGTAACCCTTATAGTTGGCTCTTACCCTCAACTCCTCCCCATAAAATTTGAACTTTGAGACTTGATGGGGACTAAACCCCATGTAATCAAATTGGTCTACACCTAATTGGTAAGGTATTTGACCATATCTTTTGTTTCTATAAATAAATTATACCTAGTTGCTTAATTTGACTTTTTAAAATATAAAGTGGAAGAATTGCTTGCATAATTATTTGTCAAGAAGAAAACTCCATTGATACCCTCAGTTCTTCCTCCCTTCTCTTCCTTTGAAGTTGGCAAGATAAATGCTTGTCTAGAAGAAAACTCCATTGATACCCTCAGTTCTTCCTCCCTTCTCTTCCTTTGAAGTTGGCAAGATAAACGTTGCATACAATGAGGAACAAAGCAAAGATAATTTAGGATCAGTTGATCTTGATGAAAGGTATGAAATCAAGTGGTGGCATTGAAACATATTTCATGGTCAGTGCAAACAAATCTCTTCATTGAAGCTTAAGGGCATTTTAAAGTAAAATTTGTGTGGATAATTGAATAGTAGTGCTAGTCTTTTCGAATTCGACCTTTGATCTTGCAACTTTGATACCATATAAGAATAAGATCAATTTGAATAGGAGGCACGATGATAATGCAAGGGAATAAATCTGTTCCTTTTATAGATATTGCAAACAATTATAAGATCAAAAACTACATAAGTGATCGAGTGCTTATCTCAATCATCATCCAACAATATTTCATTTCGTAACAACTCAATATATTGCATAAATAAACATTATAATCTTAAATGTTAGAAATCAAAATATACGATCTTATCATAAAACACGAATAATGAAATATCAATTATGCTTAAAAGAAAATACATAATGCAGAACTAAGTACTTAATTTAATTTAATTATTTTACTTTTAAGAATTGACTTTGTAATGTGTCTTCTAGGATTGCTTGAATTTTTTTCTAGGATTTACTTGTATATTGAAATTATCAATTATGCTCCAAGGAAAGCTTGTATACTTTTTTAATGACATTTTATCAAGTTATGTGGCATTCAAATTATAAAAATATATTAGCTATGCTACTTGCCCATTTTACTATGTTTGATGTTTCATAGATTGTGACAATATGTTATATGGAAGTTATAAATTACACACTTCAAATGGAGTTAATTATTAACCTTTTTTTTTTTTAAATTTTAATATCATATTTGTGAGAAATGGTCCTTTAATTTCTTTGTTGCTAGAACTTTTAATTTTATGTTTTTGAAATAATTCGTCTATCACATAGATGCTAAAGCCTTTAAAAAATGAAAGATATTTTTCATTCACCAACCCCCTTGGCAATTCAGGATGGCTATTTTCATCTAGGAGAGTAGAGCCATTCCTTTCTTTTCCCTATGTTTTGACTAGATTGAATAATAGCAAAGCTAGTGAATTCTCTTAGGGATCCCTAGATACATCTAGTATGGCCTTGAGGATTGTTTAACTAGAACTTTCAACCCCATGAGAGAACCGTCTTTCACACTAGGCATTCATTTTTTTTTTCAATCTTCTATAGAGGCCATATTCACTCTTTGAGATACATATTTTCCTTGAGTTGGAAACCAAAGTACTTTAAACCAACCTCAAAGCATAGGATTGGAGGGGGAATTTTTTATTAATATAATGCTTCTCAGGCTTGGAGAGGCCCCAACATGTAACCTGAAATTTGGTAGAATTTACTATCATACCCATGGCTTTGTAAGAGAAGTCTAATATTTCCTTTTGTTTCTCTTTGATCCATCATATAATACAAGTATGCCATCAACAAGATGTAAATGCAAAATACTACAAGAATTGTCGTTTAAGATACATTTGAGTGAACCATTTTTTAGTGCAACCTTGAGTTCCCTACTTAGCCCTTTTCTATTAGGAAGAAGAGTAAATGAGACAACAAATATCCCTGCTTAATACCTCGCCTAGTTTTAAAGAAGGTTGAAGTTGATTCATTGGTTAGGATTACAAAATCCATCAAATGGGTGCAAGTCATAGCCCATGCCAAAAAGTGTAAGCTAAAGCCAAAGTGGATAAGGATGAGGCACATGAAGATCCAACTAACATGATCTAAGTGTAACCCTTGATTAACACTAACCACTTAATGAATTTTGTGCTCTTCAAGGAAACCAAACTGTTTTAGAGAGACCCACTTTGAAATAATTCTCTTTCGTCTAAATGAGACGATTTTAGAGATGATTTTGTAGGTGTTGTTGCAGAGTGAAATTGGGTGGAAACTCTCAAATCTAGTTGGATTGCCAGTCTTCAAAATGAGTGTTATGAGGGTAGTATTGAAAGCTGCTAGAATTTTAATTCAGAACCGAGAAGCTTCCACAACTTTCTCCTCTATGATTTCATAACATTTAAGAAGTAATTCTACATGTATCCCAATCTCTATTGTTAGAAGTTGATTATCTTTTGGAGACTAGAGAGCCAAAGGATGGCTTTTATTGTGGCTTGATTGCCCTCTTTAAACAGGGTTTTGAAGTGATTGGCCCCTTTCGAGGTAACGTCAATAAAATCCCCACAAGGAACAAACTCCTTTAAAAATTTCACCAAACTTAAGTAAGAACTCATCCTCTCACCTTCCTCATATTGACTCCAATCATTTACAATTGAGAACATGAGAAGTAGGACTAAAGTAGGGTTCTAGAGTTGTCTAAAGGGGTTTTCTCTCTAGTCTCTCAGGGTTCAAAAATAACCAACCTACTTCACTCACCCCCCTAGAAGGATTAGGAGAGTATTTGAATGAACCTATGAAATCCCTTGACCATGACCCACCCCCTCTAATCAATCTCTTTGATTGAGGTTCTAATGTAGGCTTTCCTTCCTATGAGATTTCAAAATATAATCTTAGGTCATGTAACAAAAGCTTTGGATTATTTGAAGGTGGTCTCAGATACTTGGAAAACAAATACAACAGAAAGAACCTTTCCATTGCCAAGAAGAAAGTTAATTTATAAGTGAAAAGTGGAAAAAAAATCACTTGTTGGGGCCACTTAGATAAACACCCCCTCTCAATCCCCCCACCCCCCCAAGGATTTCCCTATATGATTTTATTAACTTTAAATTGTAGAGGGTTGGTCAATCTCTTTACAAAATTGGCCCTTAGGAGTTTAGTAGAAACTCATAAACCCTTTGTCCTTCTTTGGTAAAAGCTCAAGAAGGAAGGGAACAAAATAATTCAAGATATCTCAAAAATTCTAAAAGGATGGAACCTCAATTTTGTGAATGCTTTAGGTTGCTCAAGAGGGCTAGTTATAGGTTGAAAGACCAAAACTTTTTTCTCTTGTTAATTCATAGGCTTTTGATTCAGGGTTGGGGATTTCCCTTCACTCTCTTGAATTAAGGAAAATTTTTATTTGCCTAAACATTTATGGGCCATACTCGAACCACTTTGAATATTGAGATCACCTCTTCTTTAGGATGTGGATGAGGCTAGCACAAGTCATTCTTGGTGGTAATTTAAAATTTACTCTTAGCATATTTGCTTGAGGTTTGGGGGCTAGTAGCCTAAGTGGACTCTGTATTCGATTTTATCATTAGAAGCCTCAAGTAGTGAACCTCTTAGACACAGAGCCTTGAGTATTGAACCTTTTGGACATAAAGCCTCGAGTATTGAACCTCTTAGACATAAAGACTCAATCAATCAACCTCTCAGACATACAACCTCGAGTAGTCAGCCTATTGGACATAAAGCCAACCAACCTATAACATGTCCAACACCCTTTGTATGCCATTGAGAGTATGTGGTACTTCAAAAAACTCCAATTTTTTGGTTCTCTACATTTCCACACTAGAATTTTCCCTTAGAAACATGGTTATGATATCAAATTCATCTCAAAAGTCAAATCCATCCATTAGTTAATAAATAAAATTGCTCGTCGACGTTACAAATTGTTCTTTTTTCCCATCGATGATTCATCAATTGATGGTTGTCTACACTTCTCGTCATTGAGATAAACGAGTTTTATTTCTCATTGAAAATATACACAATTTAGTGCCTCTAACTATGTCGTTGATTATATTATCAATTGACAATATATGCGGAAATGTGATTCATCAAATGTACATAATAATTATGGTTACCTAGCATCATTTCCACATTATAGAATCTAGGTCTTTAGATATATTTTTTTTTCAACATTCTAGTTTCCTTGCCAGATATAATTTATCTACCTAGGTAAATATGGTACTTCAAGAACTATGTTCATGCATGTCTAAAGTAAATAAAAAATATGTGACAATAATTAGGACCAAAACAACAGTATAAGCACGCACAAACACATAAATGCCTAAAACAACATTTATACTTTAGGAGAGCACAACATTCAATACATATAATAAATAAATTACACAATTATTTGATGTAATTCAAAGACTAGTGGTAGAACTTAGATGTTCCACCCCGCCGCAATCACATTGCTCCAAATCTCTTAATCGCGAGTCTCACCCCTGAGCTGGGGGTATAAATCCCCAAAGGAAATGGCTTATCTAAATCCAATTATGATCATATAGACAATACCAAAAAAGTACTAGATTGAGTAACAACTCCAACATCCTCCCTAACTATAACATCACATTTCTCAACCTACACAACCCAAGGTACTGCATCCATTTTTCACCTCTGTTGTCCATCAAGTTATGCCACTACTTTTATTGGGATTCTAACACAAACCAACTAGAAATTTTTGAAGTATTGTAGCTCTGGGAGTTCCAACTACCCTCATGAGTCTTTTAGGAACTGGCCTCACACTGAGCAATTCTACCCAGCCAATCCCCCTTGCAAGATCTTGACTTACCCAAGACAAGCAAGGAAAATTGGCCACATAATTTCGCTAAGGAATTTAACACACAAGTTTACCAAATTATAGGCTAAATGGATATTTAAGCTCACTTACATTCAAGTTTGTATCATGAACCAACGATGAACCAATAATGAAATTACAATGAATTTTCAAGGTACATGGGAGCATTGATGGTTGAATGATCATGGAATAATTGAGAGAATGATGAGAACACAAATTTTGTATGAATGTGATATTCTGTGAAGTATCACATGAGGAGATGGCACCCATCACTTTGGGAACTAGTGTAGACCACCTCCCCTTCACTTTTGGACTTGGGCATATACCATATATTCATAACATTTTGGTTATGGTCATAAAGTCACTTTTGCAATATGATATTATTTTCATGGCTTAGGAACCATGTCATGGTTCCACATCCTCATCTTTCCCTCTTATGGAGTCTTATGCCACCCACCTCTCATGTTTGACTTAATCTGCATCAGTGATGTATTTTATTAATACGGATGTTATTTATACATATTACATTGTTAGGATCACTAACCCTAATTGCATGGGCTCTCTAACCTAAATATGTGTCCCAAAACAAGTATAACACGTGGGCACATAGATCCAACAACACCTAGTTCACCAACCTAATAGAAATATGTTCAAATATAACATAGGGATAATTTTGGGGGTGCCACATTACCCTCCTTATCTATGCACTGTCCCCAATGCATCATATACATATGTATAAGCAAAAAAGGTGTGGGCATACCTCCTGCATATCCTCCTTCATCTTCCATGTAGCCTCCTTAAGGATGTAATTGCTCCACTGGACCTTTGCTATCCCTTTGGCCTTGTTATGGAGTTCCTTAACTTTTCGATCCACGATGGACATTGGTTCTATAGGAAAGTCTCTACATCATATTCCGTTCAATTACATGGTTAACATTAGGCGCATAATTTTTAAGTAATGAAACATGAAACACATCATGAATATACATGGATGCAAGCAATGCAAGATTATATGCAATTGGGCCAATCCTTTTAAAGATTTGAATTAACCCAAAAATCTAGCTGCCAACTTTGAACAACTTCCCCAATTTTAATTGACTCTTTTTGGCTTTGGCTATCAAGAATAATTTCTCCAACTATAAATTCCCTATATATTTGGCCCTTGTTTGCATAAATTTTCTACCTATCTGGGGTGGCCTTCAAGTTTTATTTGATTTTTGCCACCCGCTGTTCCATTTTCCTAAGCAAATCTACCCCAACAATGGCTCCATCCATTGGGATATCCAAACTCATGGGTTTCTTGCATTTCAGACCAGAATGTCTCAAATGGGCTCATCTTCATGGATGCTTGATACCCATTCTTATATGAGAATTCTAACAAATACAAATGTTCTTCCCACTTTGATAGTTTGTCTCACATACATCCTAAGCATATTCTCAATCACCTAAGTAACCCTCTTACTTTGTCCATTTAATTATGGGCGATATGGTTCGAAATCCTTTGAACAAACTATAGCAAAAGTTGTAAGTGAACATGGGATCCATCTCTAAAATGACTGCCTTAGGTACTTCGTGAGTGGGCAATGCTAGTAAGATTATTTGCAATTGCTACGATGGAATAATGTTGTCTCATAATCTTCAGGCATTTTGGTAATAAAGTCAACAGAAACAACCTCCCATTTCCATTTAGAAATGGGTATAGGATGAAGTAGACTTGCTAGATGTTTATGTTCAACCTTAATTTTTTGATACTTCAAACACTTGACTATATAATCAACCACTTCCCTTTTTACACTTAGCAAAAAGAATCGATTTTTGACAGAGGACCATTATAATTTTCTTAGATAAATTTACCAGATTTTTTTTGCAAGAAATACTGAGAAAATTCACCAGAAACACCATAAATTTGTATGATAGAAATTTTTAGCACTTAAATAAGTATTGCAATTACAAACCCAAAAAATTGGAAAATAATGCAAAACCCCAACTTATTTATTAACAAGAAGTTTGGAGGAAATGTACACGGATATTGATTGAAACCCTGATGCAATGTCTTCTGGAAACCTTTTCAATAACTCAGATCCTTCAGGACTATAATTTAACCTCTTCAATTCAGAATTTGGTACTATGATAATCTTGGCTTGCTTTTAGAGTATAATTTATACCTCGAAAAAACAACTCGCTCCACCATGACATATGCAATTCGACCCTTTCATTGGATGAATAAATTGACAACTTGATGGATCACTTTGATCTCTCTACAAAGATCACAAATGATTAACTAGAATGGATTTACAACCACCAACTAGGGTGTGTATTTCAATAGTGAAACTGGGAATAAGTAAGGTTTCTCTATCACAAGCTACTCGAGCTTTTTTCAAATATACAAATAATCTTTCCACCTTTTCCTCAAATTACCTCTTCTTTTATAACTTTTTTTCTCTTCAAAATACCATGGGTTGTTGAAATACCATGATCAATACCACGGGTCATCAAAATATCACAATTTTTCTCTTTATAATATTTTTTAATTTAATTATTCAATTTACTTTTTGATGTTACTCTTTTCTCTCCAAGTGAAAATGAACTTAAATGGATCTTCTTGGAAAGGGACATGTCCTTCCTTCTCATTTTCCCTCAAGCAATTTGGAATATGCATATCAATGTTAGGATCCAAAATATGCCTATAGCATGCTCCAGATGTCCCATCATCAAATGTGAAAAACTCCCTAAAGGATGCCACAACTGCCATATCCAAATCAGTTCCTTTGTCCACAAATACATGATAAACACCATCAGTGTGGCCAAGAATTGACATTTTTGTTGATTCCTCAATTTATGACACCAACTTATTCAAAATTTTATTTGATCGAGCTGGTTCTTTGCCTCCTTTAAGAAGAAGTCCATTTCACTTCGAATTGCTAATGCATCTATTTGAATCAAAATTTCTAGTCGGTAGTTAAGAATTATAAGTAGCACACCTAAGGGATTAGTTGTCTTTATGGAATTAGACCATTTGCATCTTCTGTCCCTTTCAACACTTCACCAACTGGGTCATTTATGTCTACAAAGGATTTGATTGACTTTGCCAAAATGAAAATATTTCTTGGTTTTAGTGTTAATTGAGAAACCATGATGTCTAAAATTCTTGTGTTTCTTTTGCATGATTCACTTCTTGCTCTTACTACAATACTACCTAGAATAACAAAGTTACCGATCAAACAAGAACTATTACCTCAAAACGAGAACTCTAACTCAAAAACTGCAAAAAAAACATGGAAAAACAATCCAAAAGCGAAAAGTGTGTATGCCAGAACGATGTTTTTTTTGAAGGGTAAATTGTCAACATTTTTTTTAAATGGCAATAAAAACCATTTTTATTTTTGCAAAAAAGATGAAAAAACACCTTCAAAACAAAAAGTGCCGATGTAGGAACAAAAAAAAAAAGAGTTATAATTTTGACACTTTTTAGCAATGGAATTAAAGATAAAATACCAGGACTTTTAAAAACCTTAAAATTCCAACAATTCTCGGACATGATGTTAAAGATAAAATATCATGTCTCAAAGCCTTATAATTCCAACAATTTCCATCCATGTTGTTAAAGATATAATATCTTGACTCTGAAAAACCCTAAAGTTGTAATTGTTTTCAAACATAGCATTAAAGATAAAATATCATAATTCAGAAAAATCTTAAGATTTTGACAACTTTTCCACCATGGAATAAAAAAACTTAAGTTTTTAACATATTTCAACCATGAAATTATAGAGAAATTATATGACTAAAACAATTTTTAAAAATAAACACGTAAATGAAAGATTCTCTATTCCAAGAGTAATTTTTATTTTAAATGTTAAAAGTATAGCTCTTTTCAAATCTTAACCTAAGACAACTTATTCTATTGCAACAAAAACCTAAAAATCAACCATCAAAACGAAATGTCCCCTTTTAATGAGGCATTAAAATTTCAACATTTTTAAAACTATCTTATACCAAATGATAACAATAAATAATACCATGACAATATCACTGTATAATTTAAAAATTCAACATTAATTTCTAATATATTGTTACTTTTAATCAAAATATCAACTTTGGTAGATTGAATATAACATAATTTTTTTTTTCAATTCATTTTTGCATTGTGGATATTCTAAACAGATGGATTCTTCATAATTAAAACATATAATTCAACAAACATAGAAATGACTCATAACTTCATGTAAGATCATATGGAAGTCAAAATATTTATTTCAAGTTACCATTGCAAACATCATTTACATAAAATGTCTTAGACATTTATTGAAAACCCCTCATAGGTTTTGGCACATCAACATAATCTACATCTTCAGATGAATGATTGGATGCAAATGAAGATGATCCATATTCTTCTCTTTCATCAACTAGTATCCCATATGGGCCAACAAGCATGCTCACCATTTCAAGTTTCAAAAGTCTTCTAGATCTACGACTAGGTTCAACAAAGTCTCATCTCAACACTATTTTTTCTGGTAGAAACTTCTTCAAAATATCTATGGTCCTGAAGCGAAGAGTTCATCTCTCTGTTAAATTGAAGTCATAAACAAGTATGTCAACATCCTCCAATTTTAAGAGGTTTGTGCAATGATGATTTATATTTGTACCTTTTTTTTTCTCCTCTTTCTGCCAATTTATTTATCAACTACCATCTATGGTTTGTACACACCATTGAATGTGAGGGTATTTGTGGCATACCAATTTACTTCAACAACTGCAATATCTTCATTTTCTTTAATGACCTTTATAACCTTGGCAACCCAGAATGGATAGCCATGTGGATCTCCATCTGCTAACACTGCTATCATGCAACTCTCCTTAACATCCTGCATAGAACCCCTATAAAGGTCTTCCATGGTTTCATGTTGTGCACATGATCTTCCAGAACCAATATAGATTTCTCTTTCCTCTACCTGTGGAGAATTAATAATACTTTGAGATTTTTGCTGTTTAACAATGTGTCTTTCCTCATGTTCATTTGACATTTTTGTGGCCAAATAAATGGTTCATCCTTCAAAATTTTATCTTCATTTCTTGATCTTGAAATGATATCACTTACCAAACTGAATCAACAACAACAAAGTACTCATATGTATCTCTAATAGATCTTTTAATTTCTTCCAAGCATTCATAATCATTTATCCCTCTTATGCCTTCGTGCATTATGGAGTTCAACAATTGATTGTAATAACAATATCTTTGATGCAAATATTGGATGATTTGGAATGAACTTTAAAAATGCTAAACTTGATGACGATGCCCATTGTGCAGGGGTTGAATACTTCTCGCCCCATATAAGTGTTTCCCACCAATTTTTTTGATAGGAAATTGATGTTGGAAGCTGATGTCATTAAGTTGTTCAATGTATTTCTCCTCACTATGCGATCCTAGAATAAATCTTCGCATGTCAATAGTTTCTTCCAACACATGAAAAACATGCTCTAGAATGTATGATTTCTTAATACATTCAATTAATGATGGCATACTCCCAACATCCTTCCTCCTCAATGTTACTAAAAAATCACTGAACATCTGATCAATATGGCCATGAGTGTTCCCAACAATAAAGAAACCAACCTTTACCTTTTTAAAATTTCCCAATTCAAGAAGCATGTTTAGATATCCAAAAACAACTTGATTTTACGACTTGCGTTGTCTAATTGCAGATATATAACTTCAGGAAGATTATTGGACCAATGAGAAACCACATCATGGATTATGCTTATGGTCAGATTTTCATCATTATGAATATTTGGAGCTGCGAAGTAAACCCTTGGCAACATCTTCCCATTAAAGACCATACAACCAACCAAGTGAAACTGAATACAATTTTCCTCGTGTAATTTTTTTGGTGTGCAGAAAAAATGTGGCAGAAGCGTTTTCTTTTGGTCCGTACTATCAATTATCAAGCCCAAATTTTTATTTGGATTATCATAACACTTCTTTCGATGCTTATACAATGTTTTCCTTTCACTTGTTTTCTGATTGTGATGCCGTTGAAGTGCTTTGACAACAAAATCTGCACATAAGATAAAAGAAACTTATTAATAAATATATTTTCATAGTTGATAACTATCCAATTTTTAAAAATAATTTTATGAATGCATACCTCTTTCTGCCCCTTGACATTTATCCTTTTTGATTTAAGAGAAACACATGTACTTCAAACCCCCATTCTTGTCTTTTTAAGAGTATAAACATTGTTGAATTCGTTCTTCCATATCCTTTTAAAATATGAATATGTAATAAAATTACCATCTCCTTCAGCACCTTCGGCATATTTGTTTAGTCAATTTAATGTTCTTAAACTGTAAGCATAAATTATCAACCAGGGCAGGTAAACTGGCAAAGTACAAGTGCACTGTATATGCTCGAAGTTACTTATATCGTTAAGGTGATTATATTATTGTTATCTAAATTAATGTTAAGTTCTGGAATTAGTATGGAGATGATGTTACTATTTATATTAGAATGTTATTTTTGAGATTTGTTAATTGATTATTCTAAACGATATCTCTAGAGTTAAATCTAATTGAATTGAGCTTGTAGATTGTTGAATAATGATATTAACTCTTTCCAATGAATCTACTAAGTTAATCTTCTTTTCAGTTGTTTTTGGATTTTTATGCTGCAGCTAAACAAAGCCAATTATGAAATCATGTAATAATATGAAGGAGATCCTATTTTATGTAGAGTTTTCTTTCGGAATCATCGCATCCATAATTGTTAGAATTGACGTTTCGAGCCATCCACCGTGGCTTATCATCCGGATAGATCAATAAGTGTGTAAGGAAAATCTCGTTGGAATGAATAAATAGAGATGTGAGATAGATGGAACAGGAATGATGATAGCCGACCATGTCTTAATTAATAATTGGTGATAATAATCATTAATAATACTTGATGAAAGGTCCTATTTTATCAACTTGGAAAATGAAAGATGCTTGAATTCATATACAAAGAAAGAATGTCACTCTTTAACTACTGCAACTTCATTCAATGCAAAAGTAAAGTGAAAACAAGATTATCAAGCTATGAAATAACTAAACTATGAATGAAATGAAATGACTGAGTTATACTAGGTAGAAAGAAAACAAGATGATTGAGTTATGCTAGGTAGAAAGCAAACGAGATCACTGATGTAGAGATCAATCTAGTCACAAACTCCATTGAATTGCATTCTAAAAATATAAAAACAGAGCATCCACAAATTAAATCTATGAAATAAAAGAAAATCTAATTGTAGTAAATCAAAGACCTGATTTGCACGCAGGGGCCCTTTACGAGGCAGTCAACAGATTTAATCAATGACACAAAATGTATGAACCAAGATATTTGCATCAATGGAAAATAGTTTCTACAAGATGCTTCAAAATTACATACAGTGGCATGCCTTTAACACAAAGCGACCATTGTTCTTATAGAGTTTTTAATTAACAACATGAGAAATTCAAGCTTACAGATATTCGCTACAATCCTTATCAAATCAAATCATATTGCTTATTCATCGATTTGTTATTGAAAAAGCAAATCGATAATATCTCTTGAAACTCAGATTCTATTCTAGCACATTATCTTACGGTTGTCTGTCATGGTTGACTGTGTTGTAGTGCGATCATATTGATGGAAGTGTTTGAGTAAACATGAGAGGATCATTTCCTATCTACCCATAAACTCCTTTGCTGAGTTGGCGCACTCGAACCTCGCCAATAATAGAAGTAGCTGTAGATCTGTGGATTAGCTACAAAATCAGGTAAATTCTGTAGCTGCATGTAAACTCTAATAAAAAAATTAAGAAATATTGACAAAATATGAAAAAGAGGACATATGAGTGCTTACCTTAACAAAACCTTATATTTATTGCATTTATTTGGATGATAGCAATAGGAAAAAGGAGGAAATATGGGCAAAAAGGGTGTCAAGGTAAAGCAGTTCTTGGACTCTACAATATTCTTTGTATAAGTTGTAGATTTCTCATCTTAAGAAATTATTTGGAATATGTATTGTGTATTTATTTGGCATTCACTTGCCATGCTTTGAAAATAAGTCTTTTATCCATGACATTGCAATATTTGCTAATGGCCCAAGCTCTCGTCTATAACGTACTTCTGAATAAAATGTGGGATCTTTTTTCAATATTGCTTGGATTCTTGACAAACAAAAATTACCAATTGAATGCAACATTTTGAAAGCCTTTCTATAGAGCAATACATTCCAAATATTCTAATCATAACTTGCTAGAGTAGATTGCATGCAACCCATTAAATGTGAATTTTGCATGCTTTTGTTCATTGTCAAATATATCTTCATTTTCTCCAAAGCAAACTTGAAATCCATATGTTTCAAGAAATCCTTTCGACAACATTCACTTGAAATCATATCACCGATACAAATTCTTCTTGTGAGATATTCTGTCCTAAGCCTTGTAAAATTGGAATATTTTGGATTGATATAAGAAGGTCTACTCCTACTTCTAGATACAATATTTGCTTGCAACGTTTCTATCATTCCTCTACAAAAGAATTTTCATCATCATTAGGAGGAATATAATCCTCACTATGATCATTCTGAACATAGTTAGGAAATTCATCACCATCATTGCTTGGAAAATATTCATTACCATCCTTGAAGGAAATTCTTCACTACCATTATCTGTGCTTTGGAAATCCTAACTCAAACGAAATTCTTCACCATCTTTGTTGAGGATTTAATTCGTCATCACCATGAGTGCCTTTTAAACACTTAGAAAAAGTAATTTATTCACATCTATGCCTCTAAAATTATCATTTGCAAGTAACTCTTCATCCTCCACTTCATATTTAGTGCTCTCATAATCCTTAGGATTAGGACTAAGTGGAAAATATGACTCTCTATTCATAGTCAAATTATCATTTACATGAAATTCTTCATCCTCCCCTTCATCAATGGTGATCTCATAATCTTTAGGATTAGGACTAAGTGGAAAGAAGTCTGAATCTGTATTTAATGTAAAATTTTCATCCTCCCCTTCGTCAATGGTGCTCTCATATTCCTTAGGATTAAGACTAAGTGGAAACTTTGAATTTCTATTTACTGGAAATAATTCATCCTCCCCCTCCCCTTCCTTAGTGGTGCTCTCATAATATTTAGGATTATGACTAAGTGAAAAATTTAACTTTGGAAATTCTTCATCCCCCCCTTCATCAATGGTGCTCTCATAATCCTTAGGATTAGGACTAAGTGGAAAATTTGATTCTCTATTTACTTGAAATTCTTCATCCTACCCTTCGTCAGTGGTGCTCTCATAATCTTTAGGATTAGGACTAAGTGGATAAATTGACTCTCTATTTACATGAAATTCTTTTTGCTGCCCTTTATCAACGCTGCTCTCATCATCCTTAGGATTGGGACTAAGTGGAAAATTTGACTCTCTATTCACAGTGAAAGAATTCCTGTTATATTCATCAATATGAATAGAGTTGTTGCGTGACAAAGATGTTGATGCTGTAGAAAGAAAAACTTCACTAACAGAAGAATCCATGACTATCAAACATAAGATGTTGAATGATACAAATGCACTCTCTCCCAATGATACATATGCATTCTCTCCCAATGACAATTTATAACTTAGAGATTGAAGTTTCTCTCTAAAGTTTCCCCCCAAATTTTTTTATCGAAATTTTCCCTTCAAAGTTCCCCCCAAAAACTTTTGCCAAAAATGGTCCCTCCAAAAATTTTGTTTGAAATATTTCTTTCCAAAAATTTCATCTAAAATTTATTTGAAAACATTTTACTAAAATTTTGGTATTGAAAAACTTCACCCTACTTTCTTCAAAATATCCACAAAAATTTCCTTTTAATGCCATCCTTCGAAATTAAAATATTTTTTGTTATTATTTAAATTGACTATGTAACTAAATTAATTGAGAATTGAGAATTTATTTTTATCCCACATTGAATAAAAGTTAATCTAAACCTATAATATTAGCTATACATTAATTTTCTTAATTTTAATTTTAATCCCACATCTGAGAAACGCTAAAGCAATCCCACAATCTTCGCTATATAATAACATTCATTGCTTCTATTCATCACATCAAATCAAGTCTTTTGGGTTTTGTTAAAAAGTTTGGAGCAATTTTGCGTAGTCATTGATAACACTTTGAAAGAGGTTTTTTATTTTTATTTTATTTATTTTTTTATTTATTTTTATTTTTATTTTATTTTTTTTTTGCATTTCAAAAGTTGGTTTTCCTTCATTTTTGACCATTTAAAGAGGAATTTGGGGAAAATTTGTTGTTTAATAGGTTTTTATGCTCGAAATTTTTTCGAAGATTTTTTTGCAATATCATAATTTAACAGAAAAATCACAATAAACAACTCTATTTTTTATTATATATATTTTTTTAACGAAGAAAGAAGAGAAAAAAAATTCAAATTTGTAGGATTTTTAGGATAAAAAACAAGAAAAATTATATATAGTTTAGAGCTTTGAAATGAAAGAACATGTGTTTATTTTTTTTTGGATTTTTATTTTTATTTTTGTTTTTTAAATTTGTTTTGGGGGCATTTCAATTCGTTGATTCGAAGTTTATGAAATCAATTGAAAACAAGACAAACCTAGGTTCAAATTCCCTTGAGGTGACTGATTTAGAATAAGGAAAACAATGCCGTTAAACCCTTGGAGGTTCAGTAATAATTACATGCTCAGGTGGGATGCTGGGTTCCTCCACGAAAAAAAACTACTTCCTTAAAAAAAGTTACATTTATTTATTTTATTAATATTATTAATAATTATTATTATTATTTTTTTTTTGGACCAAGGGAAACAATTACATCATCTAAAGTTCTAGCTAGACGCTCGTAAAAGTCAAGCAATTGGTTCGTCAAGTATATTCAAGATTATTTCAGAATGGAGAAATGCACGAGAAATAAATAAAACAAAAATTACATGGCATGTTAAAGATAGTGAAAGCGATGAAGGTATACATATCTATCTATATTGTGGTATGATTAACTTTGGTGAACCATATGAGGTGATGAGCAGAGTATGGGGCATATGTTTGGTGCCGAATGTAGACATTGCTTATGTTCTCACAAAATTTTCCAATACACATGAAAATGTTAGATATCATCTCTCAAAGGTCAAGTATGACACATATGAAGAATCTAAAAAAATGTGTGAATAAATCGCAACCAACACTGCAAATAACATTTTAAGTATGCTTATTTATATTTATGTGTTATGCATTATTGTAAGGATCATTATTTTTTTATTATAAATTATTGATCATTGATATATTGTATTTTGTTTGATATGATTTTGCTAAGAGTATTTCAATGACGTTGGAGGGTATTTATTATCTAGAGCCAAATATTATGAATGCGATCAACAATTTCCATACAGAGACAGAAGAAGAAAGGAGAAGGAAGCAAAGAGCAATAACTCATGACACTGCAATAGTACATAGAAGGATCATCAAAGAATCACTAAGGTGAGTCAATCTAGTAAAGCTAAACATGTTTCTTTTGGAGATGTGGAAGCTGAAAAATATGTTACCATTAGTGAGGAGGAGATTAAAACTATTGCTCAAAAGGAGAAAAGAAATAAAACACCAAATATAATAATGGCCATGGATGTCTCTCTTCCGGTTGACGATGAGGAGATTTTTTATCTAGAATAAAATATGTTAATCAGTAACAATAAAAAATCAAAAGTTGGTCAATCTGTAAAAATCATGGGCAACAATGAAGATCATAGTGAAAGCTCTAAAGGTAGCAGAGAATTCCTAACACCAGGTGCTGATTTAGAGGATGACATTATTAAAAGAAAATAAAATCCCATTCGAGATCACTTGGTGAATAATAAATTAATTAATGGTGGAAAAACATTTCAGCTTAATGTAAGCCAATTCTATAGGCCAAATGAAGGACAATCTCAATATCAAACTAGAAAGGCACATCACCTACATGTCCATCATTGAAAAACATTGTTCAGGGATAATCCATATGCACATGTGGTGGATTATGTGGTTCATGTTGATCCAAATCAAGTTCCAACAAAGAAGAGGACACGATGTTTTGAATACAAATATTATGTAATTGGAGGGAACCATTCAACATAGGCCAGAAGACAATTGATCGAGCAATATCCAAATAACTCTCTTTTTGAAACAATGAGATGAATCCTTTATGTTGGTTTAACAGAAACTGAAGCAAAGTTATTAGCATGGGATCATAATACAGATAACGAGTATAGAATGTCTATGACTTTCATCCAAAGGGTCAAATTCTTCATAATGATTTTGAAGAAAAATTTGGCAGGGATAAGACAAAAGTGAGTCTAAGATTTCATAAGGAATGTTGTATGGAAATAGGTTATCAAATTGAGGATAAAATCAATTCATAAGGTGGAAAAGTAAATTCACATTTATTTAGAGGCATGGATAACATTTTCTAGTTGACATTTGGAACTAGGGAGATATGAGAATTTATTGATGAGATTTTCAACATGTGGGAAAATATTGGCATAAAAAGTCAGAAGGTTAAAAAGTCTAAACCCATAATATGTACCAATAGTTAGACAAGTCTTGAAATCAAGCAACTTCCAGATGATATGACTATCACACCTTGGAGAATAATGCAAGGAGTGAAGGATAACAAACTAGTCAAATCAATACTATGTCGTGTGAAGTTAGGTGAATTATCAATGGACAAAATGTGCTCAGAATTTAAAAAGTAAGTTTGTTTAATTTTTTTTAATTTTTCTTGGATTATAAATTTATTTTAAATATAAAATATTGTTGTTGGTAGTATTTGTTATACATATCACTACATTAACAATTTTTGTTTTATTTATTCAATCATAAGATTTATATTAAAATACAAGAACATATGGTTAAAGTGTGAATGAAGAGAGTTGGGATGATGTTGTACGCATCTACCCAGAATCGAGTTCTACAACATCACTTAAATATTTTTTTCTTGCATTAAAAAATGTGTTGTGATTTATACATTCATTTTATTCACATGTAAGCCATTTTTATTTTATTACATACATATATTTGTTTATTTCATTAAAAATGTTGAAGAATGATGCAGATGGAGTACCAAATATTTTCAAAAGATTTATTGAAAAAATTAGGTTGGAAAGACTGAGAAAGCAACGTCTTAGGAATGTTGAAATTGACCCTACTCTTACTCATTTTATTTGGAATGGGCTCGACACTATCCAATACCAAATAATACAAGGTGATTGTGAAGACATTGTAAAACTCATACCTAAAAGGGAATATGCTCTATTAATTGCAGATATTCCTCATGGTTTCAATTTCCCAGACATTGGATATGATAGTGAGCCTTATACTTATCAAGATTTTAATAAAGTAGTTACGAGATTTCAAGAAGTCACAACATCACTACTTTGGATATTTGTGACATTTCATTCAGGCACACAATTCGCAATGTTATTCACAAGCTTCAAGGGAAAAACAAAATCAAGGATGCAACTTACATTGTAAGACATTGAAATTGTATGTTTGATTAATGTTGATTTTTTATTTATTTATGTACAAGTTAATTGAACTTTCACTATTTCACGTTACAGGCAAAACCAAATCTTATTTCTTCTAGAGATCAACTAATTATAAGTGATTCTGAGTTCATCCATTTTAAATGTTGGAAAAAATATAATAGCTATAAGCCTATTCTTCTGAATCGAGTAGATGGTAAGAGTCATAGCAAAGTACTGGTTCATGATGCCGTCATAAGAAAACTAACATATGAGGATAAATATGCAAAATTTAGAGATAGTTAACATTTATCAAAAACCACAAGCATTGATTAACTATATTATAGATTTATCTTATGTTCAAATGAAGGAGATTGGGTTTTGGATTTATTCTCAGGTCCAGGTAAGTTTTTATAATAAAATTGAATTTAATATATATTTATATATATATTATTATTATTATTATATTATTAATTAATTTTTTTTTTTTTTTTTTTTTTTTTTTTTTTTTTTTTTTTTTAATTTTTATGTGTTTATAGTAATTTACTTAATTATTTCTTTTGTGCTTGATGATTATATACAACACTAGCATGCTTCCTACAAAAAGGAAAAAAATGCCTTGTCATTTAAAAAGACTCACTACAATGGAGTTTTATTTCAACAAAGAATTAATGCTCTTCAATTTCTTCCAGATGCAATGCAAGAAGTAGGTTTGAAGAAATGAAATTTTAATGAATCACGTGCGGCAAAAAAAGGCAAAGGAACCTCAACCACGGTTAGATGGAATGATTGGAAAATGATACTTTGGTAGATTTGCGTACATCAAAGATTCATTAAAAGAGGAGAATGACCAAATTGAAGCAGCAAATATTGTGGAAGAAGACAATAATGAAGTTCTAGAAGATGATGAATATGGATTATATGATATTATTGATTAAATTTAAGTTATGCTTGCAAATCAAGCTCACTTTTGAGAGCCATTAATAAGTTTTATTTGTAATGTTTTGACTTTGAAATTTTATGAGAATAATGAGTATTCGATTATTGTTATTGTATGTTTAATATTTGTATTATCTAATTTTCACTTTAATTTTTATGCAAATCACTATTTTTCGTAAAAGAACTGTACAATTATTTTTTGACATAAAATTCATAAAAATTGTTTGTTTGTTTTGTTTTTTTTTTTTTAAGTTTTTTGTTAATATTTTCCCATAAAAATCATTTATTTGACATGTCATTTTTTGAAAAGTAGTCTCAAAATGTGTATTTTTTTTCATTATATCTATATTGAAAATTGTATTTTTTTGTCAAATGTTTAATTTTTATTTTTTTGTGACAATTATTTGATGTGCATTAAAATATTAATTAATGATACATAAACGTATAGAAAATACGAACTTTAAAATATTGACTCTTTTTTATTTTATTTTTTGAAATATGCAAAAAAATGAAGATTTCATTATAAAAAAATTGAAAAGAAAAATAAAAAAACACAAAAACATAAATACACTTAATTATAAATATCTTAGGGAAGAAGAGGACATTAGAAAATTTGAAGTGTAAAAAATAAGCCCTCTAAAAAGGGGGTTGATGCTACATCAACACTTTTCAAAATCAACATGAAAATCACTAACATTTAAAAAAATGTTCATACTTTATACATAGAAAATTTAAAGTGCCAAAAATATGCTAAAAAAAGGTGTATTATGAATAACCACTTTTCAAAATCGGGTGATTTTTTTGCCACCTCAAAAAAGGGTAATCGATGAAGTTCTCATTTGATTGGTAACTATGTTGAATATGTACCGCACCAAAATCTATGCAATCATTTAGAATTTGTAATTCACCATCAACAATTCTGGTGTTAGGAACACTAAATCTAACATACAAACCTAATTGTTGCGGGGACATTTTAGACACAAATGAGTTATGTGATAAATTTGCTGAGACCATGCTTAAAGACACCTGACTTGCATTTTTTGTGTTTAAAGTGTTTGCTTGTAGATACTTCACATAAGTTGCAATTCTATGAATTTGAGGAACTGTCCCTTAGTGATTCATGCTGGATGAATATGGACAAATTATGCAAGAACGTTTTCTCAAAGTTATAATTCTTCTTATTGTGACAACCCCAACCATGGTTCTTGCATAAAAATTCATTGTAAATATTTTTACAGAAATAAATTTAAAAAGGGAACTAAGTCAAGGGACACATATTTCAGAGATGCAGAGGAGGTTGCTTGCTAGGGATGTCTATAGGATCTTGTGTAGAAATTTGAACTATTTTCAAACAACCATTAAAATACTGGTTGGTGTATGCTCTTAATTAACTAGCTCATGAAGTAAATGTGTTGCAAATAAAAGTACATAGACCCATGATTCTTGGGAATAATAAGAAGGAAAAAGGAAAAGAGATTAAGAAGGAAACTACACATTGCAAGCCAAAAGGACAAGGCAGTAAGTGCAATCCCAGAAAAGAAGTCAAGGAAGGTGTAGGAAAAGTAGAGGGCATGTAGGAAAGAAGGGGGCATTTGACTTCATGCTAGCGGCAGATAGAGAGGGAAACTTGAATTCAACTAGATCCAGGTGTTAAGCAGGCAAAACAGAACGAGTAGGAGGAAGGACAAGAAAAAGAAAGTTGCAAAGGGGAAGAGAAGACAAAGGACAATGAAATGATTTTGGTTGGAAAGTTTGGTGGATAAATAGTCTCTCTAGGGTGAGGAACAATGCCTCTAGAGTCCTTGTAAAAATAGAGGGTGGAGATGGTTTTCTTTGGATTCCCTTAGTGGTGTGGGTGGAGGATTGTGCCGTTGGATTTTTAGAGGGAGAGCCTATGAAACTTATTTCTATTGTAGTGGGTTCTGGATTCCCCTAAGTGGGTGGAACATTTGTGTTTTGATAAAGGTGGAGATTTATTCTCTGGATTCTCTTGGTATCTTTGGGTGGAGGCAACTGGCCTTTGGATTCCTTGAGTTTTCGCTTGATTGCTAATTGGATGGTGGGTGGAGGATGGAGGTCCTTTGAAGAACCTGTTTAAGCTATAAGTTGATGTTTTGATCCTTGAAGCAATCCCCCTCAGTCTATGGAATCTGACTCAGGTTGACAACTGCAAGTGAGCTTGGCTGCAACTGCCTACGGTTGGGTGGAGAGTCCTTATCCCAAACTTAGTTTCCCAAGTATTACAAGATAAGTATCGTTGTGTATTTTCAATGCCAATTAATAAATGATTGTGTTTGTTGGTTTGGAATAATGTTTATACGTGCACTGAACATGTTTGTGACATTTATAACTCAAGATGGTGTTGCAAAGCAAGATTTATTGTCACATCTTGTCCTTATGATTATGAATGGTATCATGTACAAAGTCTTACATAATAAACAAGATCATGTTGCATTTCTGGTTGAATTGGTCTGTTTATGGAATACATGAAAATATTTATGATATGATAGAATGAATAACATACACAGTAAAGCCTTGAAGGAATCAAAAGGAGTCTGTTATAGACATATTTGGGCACTGCAACCCCAATCAAATATGTCCATAAACCAAGGGATTCTAAGACCCTAAAAGTGTTGTTTCATACCCTAAAGGAACAAGGTCAGCTAATTACATCATTTCCCAGAAGTTCTCCCTGAAAAACTGCTCAAAACTGGTCAAAATTGGACCATACAGACTACTCCATGTTGAGGGTGCGATGCATCTCACCTGTTACACATAGAGGGTGCGATGCATACTGAAAAGCCCTTCTGTAGGGTGTGATGAGTGAGAGCAAACAAATGCCAGAGGCAGTTTTCTAGGTGGAAACTCAAAGAATCTTCTAGAAACTGCTCATTTGACACTTGCCTCTGTGAATTCGCCCAGGGATGAGTAAGAGATCATGAAATCTCCAAGTGGAACCAAGGAATATTAGTGAAATGATACTAATAAAAATCCGAGAAGCTGACTCACCCACCTACAAATATCTATATATGGATCCCTCATCCTAGAGATCCAAAGGCTGGAATTTTGTATTTTGTAAGCAAGTGCTTTTGGTTTCTCTGTGAAACATCATAGTGTTGGATGATCTAGCTTTTCATGAGGTGAAGAGGGCTTTCATGCTAGGAGGATGGCGCTGGGTCAGACCACTGGGTTGTAATCCTCTCTTCTACTACTTTTATCAATAAAGCTATTTGAGTTTTCCTCCATATTCTTGTATATTTCTGAATCTTGTATTGGTTTATGAATTTGTATGGTTAATATACATCTGATCCTATATTGTTTATGGTTATAGATCTCTATGCTTTGATGGTATTATGCTGCTTTTACTCTACAGGTGTTCTTTGAAGCGGGACAACTGAGGAAAGAGTGGTGAAGCTCTGTCAAAGGGGGGAGGAAACAAGCAAGGAGCCAAGCGAAAGACTGAGGTTGGTACTCTCTGCTTCTCTCTCATCTATCTCTCATAAAGGAAGACATAAGTAACTTTAGTTTTTTTGTTTCTAAGATAGCTACTCATCTTAGTGGGACTAGCAGCTTTGAATGGACACCAATTTTCTCGGTAACAGGGTCCATAAGGATTTGAACAAAATCATGATAGTATTTAACCCAAGAATCTCTTTTATTAATGATTAATGGTTACATTGGAGATGCTTGGTAAGCCATATTATAATGATGAGGCTTGTATTAATTCAGAGGAGGAATTCTTCTTCTAACCATCATACCCTGTACTCTTTACCTAGAGGCCTCTCAGCCATGCATTTTCAACAGCCTCCATTCTTTCCCCATGGGATTTGATGCTAAGGACGGTATGTCCATGCCAATAGCCAAATGCCCCCGAAAACCCTGAGTGATGCTGTAAAGCCACTTGTAGGCTTGCTTTGGATTTTAGAACCTCTGACATGTGACATGAGAGGTGAAGGCCCTTCAGGAGTTCATTGCATGCCATTGATACAAGGTGACAATCATATTTCCAATGCGGGCATGCCTGGTATTCCTTGTCCCTATATGGGGAGAATTTGAAGGCTGAGAACTCGTTAGAGTGGCTGTAGGATAAGATTAGGAGGATAGCACCACGAGTGCTTAGAAATCCATTGAGGTGACAACAGAATGTTGGCACAAGCCCAATCGGTCGCATAACCACCATAACCGAGTTACGAAGGAACCCATGCTCAAATTGAAAAGTATGTGCAGAGCGGTGTAGTGGTGAGACTAGGATGAATGGTCGGTTATAAGCTAATTGGGTAAACTAGTGTGATTATACGGGTGGAAACCCTATCCATGGAAGCCCCTAGTGGAACACATGGATTTACCTCATCTCTATTGGTTAGTGGAAGTTGATGTAGCTCGATGGTTTAAGCCTGAAGATTTAACTTACACAAAAAGGAGGATGGGAACACTAACGTCAAACAGAGATGTGTTAGTGGACACATGAGCCCGATGGTAATGTCATTGGTAGGGAGCTGGGCCACTTAAAAAATTGACCTGACAGATGAATTCTTGGTCTTCAGCTTTGGTGAGTTGGTGACATGTGAGCCCAATGGTCTTGCCATTGACTATGAAGGTTTCCTACTTGCCAGGTCAGCCCGATGGAGGTGCTAGAGGAGTGCTTAACGAAAGCGCCGAGATGAAATGAATGGGGTGATGTTGATATGGTCTTGTGGTAGGCACATCATCTTGAATGCTCCTCCATTGGTCAGAGTGTGACCCCACTATACACGCAAGCCTAGTGAAGATGCCCCGATAAATACCAAAGGAGAGCATCAGGATAAAGGTGTTAAGATGATGCATACTGGTGAGATCCATCCAGGTTAATTAAAAGGAGTTATAACAATAGTCACCGGGATAATGCATCAGGGTGAGCTATGTTAAAATATGCAACTGCAGTCAAACTAAATTTTGGACAACTTATTTATGGAGATTATAATTTCATTAAATTTCTCTTCTCGAGAGGACCAAAATCAACCTAAAGATCACTAAAAAAGGATAAGGGAAAGTGTACTTATGAAGAAAATTCAACATGTGCATATTTGATAAGCTTGACCTTAAAGAAAACTGGACACCCTTGGAAGGCTATAAATACAAGTGACCTATACCTCATTTGGACATCATTATGAGACATTATTCTATTCTCTTTCTTGTTTTTGGCTTGCTCTGAGGTGAAATTATAGGGTCTGAAGCTCACATCTCAGTTTTAGGGTTTTGGGCCTCAGTTTCTCACAAAACACAAGAAGAATTCAACCACAGTCGCTCTCACAAAAGCTCATTCATGTGACTGGAGCCTTCTAGTCACACGAAAACTCTCCATACCTGCAACTGGGAGTTAGGGTTACAAAATCTTAGTCGCTTGCTTGCCATAGTACATATATGATCCCAGTCACTTGCATACTAGGCATAAGGGAGAAAATGGGCTGCTACAGCCACTCGAATAACTCCTCCGTGTGACTGGGACCTAGAAGTTAAAATTTCAATTTACCAAAGTTTTCGCTGATTGACCACAAAGTTCAGCAATTGACTGTAGACAGTGAAAGTTTATTACAGTCTTCAGAATCAAAGTTTTGAGTATAAGAATTGTTGGGTTCATTTCATGAATGTTGTGTAGTTTCTTTAGTTGGATAGTTGTATCATGTATGGATGAAGATATGGATCACTGTACTCTCTTTTGCTAAATCATTTGATGATGATCTAATAAGAAGAAGAATTTGAAAGGGTTTTCCCCATATAGGGTTCTTCTTTGGTCTCTGACCAATCATGGTGTCTCTATGTGTGAATGCTGTTATTCTATTGTTCGTTTATGTTATATTGCATTGATGATGATGATATTGTTCTTTCTATATAGTTGCATAGGCTGCTGAATACTAATGTAAATATGAATAATGTTATGATGTTATGGGGTGAACTTGATGTGTTAATGAATAAATGCAATTATCAAAGCAAAAAACAATATAGTCCTAAGAAAAATTAACATGGTATGAGAGTTGGGTTGAATAAAAGTCACAGAGATCACCCCCATGGAGACACCTTTTATGGAAGCAAGAGAATATGGAGGGGACCTAAAAGAATTCTAGGGTTTGAATATAACCTTAGGAAATTTGTGTATTAGGGTTTGATGGATGTTATGAGGTTAACCCTGATTTATGGAAAATATATGAGATATAGAAACCCTAACAGGGTCAATGTGAATATTCTCAAGCACTTATGTCAAATTCAATGAAGCCCTAGATGGGATAGTCTCTATTAAGATTGGTTGCTGATAGAGTTGGTTGAAATATTGAAGGCAATATTATTATATGGACAATGGACATTGATGGCTCTTGAAGGCTGGTTCAAGAGGGATATGATCACCTCTCATTGAAGATACATTATTTTTAATTTATGATGATCTACTATGTATTTAACTTTGTTTAGACTTATTGATTTGATTATTGTATCACTTATACTT
The DNA here is from genome assembly GCA_000404065.3 of Pinus taeda. Taxonomy (NCBI): domain Eukaryota; kingdom Viridiplantae; phylum Streptophyta; class Pinopsida; order Pinales; family Pinaceae; genus Pinus; species Pinus taeda. The sequence goes on from APFE030682296.1 coordinate 148,218, forward strand.
CATGCATGTTTGAGTCTTTGGATGCTTCTAACTCCTTGATGAGATATGATAAGTGAATCCTTCTTGAGGATCATGGCTAGTGCAAGAAGATGAATCTGATGAAAAGGTGACAAAGCACTACAAGGTGCACATGTATTTGAATACTACAAGGTATGCATCGTATATTATGTTTCAGCTGTAATATTGGACTGCAAGGTAAGCCCTAAAGTACGATGAGAATGTCTCTGTCTCAAATGGATCATGGATGCATATGAAAGTGATTTGGATTCATGGTTCCTATGATGAAATGGTGCACTTAGTAGTAAACAAGTATTTTATCCTTTAGACATGATGAAATTCTTGATTCTATGAAGCTACTTAATATTGTGTTGGAAAATCCAAGGAGTTGGCAGTTAAATGATTTCCCTTATTAATGACATTAACTTGTGATGTTTTCATTATTAGTATTAGATCTCTTAATTATATTTTATTATCGTCAAGATTAATGCCAAGCAACAAATAAAAGAAAACAAGACATAGGCATGCTACCATGGAAAAACCCCCCTCGAGGGGAAAACCTAGTCACAAATTCTTCCTTCATTAGATTCAAGATGAGATGAACAAGACCCTTACAATATAGAACCAAGACATCCTCCATCAATTAATCCTTGTAACTATGAGAGCATCAAGTCATAATCACTATGGTAGCACAGAGTTCATCCCTTTACCTAATCCAAGCTCCTAAAACATCCTCTTTGAGTTTGCATCGAATTACTCACTGTAGTGACATCGAAACATCCTATCTGAACTCCTTACTGTGATACTAAAACATCCTCTCTGTAATCCGAATTACTCACTGTGGTGCCACCAAAAATTTCTAATGAACAAGCCTTCACTACTATGACAACAAATCCTTCTCATCCTATAATATGTAAACTTGTTCTTCTTTGTGGGAGCACCGAAACTACCTCATTGAAATCCAAAATTTTGTTGCATCACCGAGAGCTTATCCTATGACATCTGAAATCCATTTCAGATGTATCCGAACGTGTTCTTATGAGGTTTATGTGAGCTACTACACTATGATTTTATTCGAAGTATAGGCTTGTATATATAGTGGTTTCCCAATATAAATGAAACAACATGACAATGTTGAATGGTTGTGTCTACATAAATTGAAGCTGACTTTATGATGATTTATTTTAAGCCACCTTGAATTAGACTTGATGGATGAGTCTTTGACTAATAAATAAATAACCTAAAGCCTTAAATGGAGGCTTGACCTAAGAAAAATGACCCAAGCATGGAACCCATGCTTTAATAAGTCAATTTCAATAATAATAAAACTCTTTTTGCTTTTATTTTGACAAATATATTACATTTTTACTTCAAGTACAATTATGAAGACCAAACCTAGTGACATTTTCCAACATATTGATAATTGATATAGTGGTATACTTGATATTTGGATAAAATCTATCATTTTTGATCCCATGAAGAATGATAGCACCTTGATTATAGTAGATGATAACTTGATACTATTGATATTAAAAGCATGGTAGCAATGATGATAGAAGTTTAACACTGAGATTTATATTCGTGATATCGATCTTGAGATTTATATAGCATGGCATATGGAAAAATTGAATGCCCCGACTTGATATTAAGTTATATGACATATAGTCCTATTAGCTATTTAACACTGACCCTTCATGATGTGATGGCGAAGTAGCTAATGCTAGCATGTTATGACCATGATAGATATATGTCTGACTTTATGATCTAATAGATTTACTGATGCAAGACGATATTATAGGTAGGTTGATGGCATGAATGAAGATGACTGAAGTGGATTCCCATTCAGAGGGAGAATCTATCCATAATATCCTTACTCCTATTATCATTGGCATTATATGTATATTCTTTATTGATGAAATAATATTTATGGACATGAATAGACAAATATCTGACATTGTTGATCTACAACAAAGTTCTGATATGAGAAGAGAGAGTTTTCCCTTACTCTAAACCTCAGTCGCATGAAAACAAGCTTATAGGTGCGATTGTAGCCTCTCAGCCGCACGTAAGTAAGGTCAAAGGTGCGACTGCAGTCTCCCAGCCACTAGAAGGAAGGACTATGGGAGCAACTATGCCTGCACGACACATAATTTAAGTTTTGTGCATGAAATCAGATGTTCACCTGAAGGATGTCAGTTCTACATACATGAAGCAAAAAACATAAAGTTCTGTGAGCGAAGAAGTTTGAATGTTTACTATAATATGAATATGTAGACTGAAATTGTGTTTGCAGGTGATCGGGATATGCATATAGATATGTCATTATGATTTAACCATTGAAGTTTGTGCTGCAAGAGTTTGACTAGATTTGGATGATTTATATAGATGAGTAGTGTTTGGAGTTTTGACATGATAATGACTTCAGAAATTTGACTTGATGATTGAGATATGTTTTGGACTATATATCTCACTATGATAGCATATTTGGGATTTTTTTGATGACTAATGATTTGATTTGACGTCTAACGATTTGACTTGCAATGCTATATGGGCATAGTGACTTTCAATGACTCATATTGGTATTCGATAATGGTTTTGTACTTGACTCCTTATTATTAGCACAATGGTTGAAGCATTGAAATTTGTGATTCAGTGTGAAATAATATTACAATAAATGGATGGAACCTATTCTTATTATATGCATTTGCATCTAGTGACTTATATTATGATCATGAGGGTGACTTGATGAAGCTTGGTTTTATAATTAAAATGGCAACTTGTTGGAATGATAATAGATGAAGTCATGACTTGATGAGAGCTCTACCTGTCACCTGGTCGAAATAATTTGATACCGTGATATTGATGATTTTGATATTAGTTATGATTTAGCATCTAAACTTCGATACGCTGACTTAGTTGATTTAATTAAACACTATTGATCTATGTAAGACTAAACATATTGGTTTGGTAAAGTATTATTGTTGCAGAGAGAATTTTATGAAGCAATCTCCTCAATCTTGATGTGTTCGCATTGAAATTTATCTGGTGAATCTAGGATGATGTGTTGGTCAAAACCTCTACTTCATAAGTGTTCCAAGGTATGATTTTGGTTTTGGTTTTATATGCTGACAGTCTACTATTGACAAGTAAATAACCTCTAATGATCTGAGTAAGAGGGAGATGGATTTTGAAGCTCGAAATAATGAATCATGGCATGTTGAATCGATTTCTAAAGTTAATAAAAGAAAATATATATTGTGAAGCTATTGAAGAAGTGGAAATACAAATCATTGGACACTCTTATTGGATTTCAAAAAGTTGTGAAGAGATATTGTCAAACCTGACTTGGCAACCGATAGTGGATTGAATCATTGATGTTACAATTGAACACCCGCCCATATATGTTGCACATAAAACCTGAGTTTATTCATAATTGAGCCGCTTCATACACATAGAGTTTCCACTAAGCACCCTTTGAGATATTTGCATGGGATGATCTATCTTTGATATTCTTCCTATGATATGTGACTGCATGGATGTACTAAAGATGTTTACATCGTTATTGACAAGAAATGCCTTAGTATACATCATGATTTTTTGGATGATAGGTATTTAGATTTAAGCACGAACCCGTTTGGGTACGAGTTTTCTATGATGGCTAGCTATGAGGCAAAATGAAGATGATTTTTGGAGAGATGTTTGAAAAAAATTCTGGATATGACATGGACACATTGCGATGACAAAGAGTAGGACTCGACTGGTAGAGAATCCTATATATAGCTGAGACTGAAATACCTTCATATATTGAGGCAATGCTGATGTACGAGACAATATTAGGCTTGCGGTTGGCACCCCCTTGAAGAGGGAGGATGACTATGGTATCCTTTTTGTGATATATGTGTTTTTTCTCTAATATGATATTTGATTTGATGTCCTGTATGAACGGGGGAAAACTGTTATTGATACATGATGATTACAAAATATGAGTATGATGATATGTTACTATATACAAATAACATTACTTATCGAGTTCACTAAGCCAACTCTTCCTCCTTGTCTTAACTCCCAAGGTGAGGAATTGAGATAGAGGGCTCCTGGGGTTGAGGTAACTCTGGAAAATAGGGTATCATACCTATCTGTTACACACAGGGTTGGAGTAGTATCTCAACCTATCTTGGTTTTTATAGAGTATACCCTAGTTAGCATCATACCCACAAGGAAGGCTTGTTGGGGTTGTCCCTCCCCATCTGGCCAATGGGTTGAGGAGGCTTGGAGGAATTTGATCCTTACCTCTTGGTAAGTCAAATATCTCTTTCAAGCTTGGATTATGATACATGTGTTCTACCACATGAATATTGAGGGTCATTGTTCGGAAGATCGGTATGGACTAGGATGGGTTGAGTAGTATCTCCCCTATATCACCTATTTCTCTATATGGGGTCGTAGATGTTTAGCTCCCCCATGAAATTCTGGGTTGATATATGCTCCTTGATGTGGTTCCATGTTTAGATGTGCTCCCTGATGTGGTTCCATGTTTAGATGTTCTCCCGATGATATGCTCTCCTATGTTGATGCGGGTCATAGATCTTACTCCCCGACGTTATTCCCGAGTAGTAGCCCACTGGCAGAGATTCCAAGCAGTGGCCTGATGGACAGAGGATGGTAGATTAATCTCCCTTCTGATGCCAAAATTCTTCTTCTTTTAGATTCGATATTGTTCAACATATGAGTAGGGAAAATCAAGAGATAAGCAGGAATAAGTAAGAGATGATTCAAGATGAATAGTGATGATATGTGATGCAAGATACTTGTGACTGGATATGATTTGTTGACATGATACATATGACATGATGTAGGTGGAATTCTCCCTAGTTGAGAGGGAGTGTTAAAATATACAACTAAAGTCAAATTCCACTTTGGACAACTCATTTTATGGAGATGATGATTTCATGAAAGTCCTCTTTTCAAGAGGACCAAAATCAACCTAAATATCACTCAAAACGGATAAGGGAAAGGGTACTTATGAAGAAAAGCACACGTGCATATTTGATAAGGCCGACCCTAAAGCAAAGTAGACACCCTTGGAAGGCTATAAATATAAGTGACCTATACCTCATTTGGACATCATTATGAGACATTATTCTATTCTCTTTCATGGTTTTGTCTGGCATAGGTCTGAGGCAAGTCCGCGGAGGAATGGGTTTGCTTTGAACTCACAAAACTTTTTGAAAGTTTGATCCTTTTTTTGCATGAAAAATATCCAACATTTTTGAGAAAATTTATCAACAAATATAACATAATACCTGTGTTTGGCTGTGGATGCTTTCGAGAATGGTCCACACACATTTGAATGGAATCGCTCTAGAATAGCCTCTACTTGATTGTCTCTGTCATGAAAGTAAGACTTGGTGTATTTTCCCAAAGTACACTCCTTGCATGTATCAACTTGCTCAAGCATACCTTTGGGAAGATTGGTAGAGATTTGTTGCAATATCTTCAAAGCCCCATGATGCAAGTGGCCTAATCGTCTATGCCATAACTCACCAAAATATCAACTCTGCACACTTTCTTATTTTGTGCTCAAAGAATCACACTCCTCTACCTCTAGCTTATAAAGATTCTTCACGCTAATCCCTATCTTATTTACTTGACCTGTGGCTATGTGTCGAATGAATGCCTTTCCTTTCAAGAAGATCACATCATAGCATCTATCCTCAAGCATGGAAATAGATACCAAGTTATTCTTAAACCCAGACACATACATAACATTATTCAAGGTGAGTGGAGCCCCATGCTCCCTCTGAAAAGTAATCGTGATCAATACAATAACACTATACTTCCTGTTGTCACCCATCTCGACATGCATTTGGAGATTTTTCTCCTCCAGGTCACTAAATAACTCTTTGTCACTAGTAACGTGGAATGAAGCTCCACTGTCTAAGTACCATACACTTCCCATCATTGATGAGACCATGCATTCAAAGAGGGAAACATCCAATTCGAATTGAGAGGCAAAAGCCTCACCCGGTTCTCCTCCTGAGGAATTCTTCTTGGACTTCTTGAGTGGAGATTTTGTAGCAAAATTGCCCAACTCATGACAATGAAAGCACTTAACTTTCATCACGTCTTTCTTCTTACCTCCATGGCAAGAATTTGATTTGGAATGGTAAACTTCCCCTTTCCCCTTCTTCACCTTAATTGCTAAGGCACAATTCTCTTCATCATCAGTCTTTGATGAAGAGCCATCCCTAATGTTCCTCCTGATCTCCTCCCACATTAAATCTGAGCACAATCGTCCCCAATCTGGAAGACTCTCTCGACCATTGACAAAGTCCTGATAACTATGCCAACTCTTTGGGATTCCTAGAAGAGCAAGACTCACCATATCATCCTCAGAAACCATGATTCGAAAACTTCCAAGTTCATCACGAAATTAAGTGAACTTGGTCAAGTATTTTGGAATAGTCCCACCTTTCTCCATTTTCATTTTTCAAAGTTTGTCCTTCAGTGCCAATTTCCTTTGGTCACTACTGTTCTGATACAAGTTTGTCAATGCTTTCCACATAACATACAAATTTTCCTTTCCATGGAGACTTGAGACACTGCGGTCTCGAACTTCCTCAAGGATTATCCGCCTTGCCTTCGCCACACACTTCTTCCATTCGGCCAAATTCTATGCATCCGATGTTGCTGGCTTAGGAATTTCTTGATCAATGAATTGATTCAAGCCATTATCCTCTAGCACAACCTCCATTATGTCCCTCTAGGATATAAAATTCGAGCTACCTTCCAAGGCATACTTGAGCCGCAAACCATAGAACGCTATGTACTGATCCTGAAGTATGTATTACAAATTCGAATTTCACTTGTAACCCAAAATTCAAAACTTCGAAATCTACTCTATATAGCATTCTCAACTCTGATACCATGTAGAATTTCCTGTAGAGTCACAAGCTCATGCAATGTACTAAATATCAAGACAAGAATATACTTCTATTTTCAACTAGAAAAATCTAATAGATCGATGAAAGTAATATGAAGAAGAAGAAGATAAATCAATGGTACATAAGACAATATGTATATGGGGAAACTCACTGCTCAAAACCCTGCTATCTATATTGCATGTATCAGAAATATTAGTGAAGATTCAAAACTTGTTCTCACTAGAAAAATTCCGCACAAGTATGCTCAACTCTCTTAGCTCACAAGCTAGCTTAAGCAAAATCCTTAGCTTATTCAACAACTCTCCAAGCCCCTAATCTCTTGCGTAATTCCTAGGATGAATAACCCGTATTTAAAGGGAATTCATGCTTTCAAAACTGCGTAATCCAAAAACAGGTTCTTCTTTGATTGCATGCATTTTATTTACAACTCAGTAAATCACACAATTGATAGTACACTGTCCCTACACTCTAGTCTCAATTGGGTCTTTCTCAGAATTGACATGCATAAGTTTATGATGAGGGAATCTTCGATTAACTAGAGTGACGCTTGTGGGTGCACTAGTGCACCAACTCACTGTTAACTCTCTATCAGTTCCTCAAACTGTTTGGAACTAATTTAACTAAACTTAACTCAGTAAACCGAGTGATCTAATTTCCAACTCAATTTAAACTCATATTGAACCCCTAAAAATTAGGGAGAACATATACATGACTGAAAAAATACTTCCAACTCGAAATTCCTAAGCTAGTTAAGTTAATTAAACTTAAATAACTATTTACAAGTTGCTATGAGAATAGAATTTCTTTCATGATGTATAAGATATGTGGCCTGTCCCATATATTGGAATAATAGGCAAGGACACACAACTGTGTTAAATGTAATATGAATAGATAACATTGGAAAATGGCCCAAATTAGCAAAGAATGCTCCTGTACCCATTATACTAAGCATAACACTTCCTAGAGAAACCAAACTATGTTTCTTTCCTCTTTTGAAATACAACACTATATAAAGTGGAGAAAAAGATTTCAAGATTTGTGGGTCATGTTTACATATATTGTAAGCTCCAATACCTCCAATGCCTAGGAACCAAAGCATACCTCTGGTGAAAATAACCATCCAACTTTGTTTGTGCCATAATGCTATATTCTAAATATAATAACCAAGACAACCATTGAAAATTTTGAAGGTTCTTTTACTTTGGTTTTCCTAATGCTTCTAGATTGGATTGTAACTATAATGTATTAAAGGCTCTTTAATATTTTACCCTCAATAAATGTTGAAGCTGTGTGTTTTTATCAAGCCTTTACAATGAATCCCTGTAAAGTTCTCCCGTCAGTCCATATTTTGTTCTTCCAACAAATTGGCATAAATACCACACACCAACGTTTATCTACGAGTGACACAATCTCCCCCTCCAGAGCCGAGACCATTATTAGTCCTTGCCTTGTCAAGGATTATAACATTCACCTTGTAGCCAAATTGCATTAACTGTTCATTATTTTGCTGTTTTTTAGTAATTTTAGCCAAAGTTTCGGGAAAATGCAAATTTTTTCTATTTTGCACGAATTCAAAAATAATTTTATAATTTCTTAAAAATATTATTTCTAATTTCTAATTGGCCTAACTCCTCCTGATGGGACATAACTCCCTTGGTGGAGAGCGTTTTATTTTTGTTATTTATCAATAAAATAACAAAAATAATTTTCTGAGCAGCCATTTGGTGAGTGAGTGCTTTGACATTAACACTGACACTTACACTGTTATGGTACTGCTCTTTCCCATGATTACATAAGTGACACGATTGCATGTCCTTTTCCTAGGTGGGGGATAGCGGTGTGTTGAAGGCTGGAACATCTGTGCCTCAAGATTAGGGAATACTACTTGGTCAGGAGCTTAAGGCAACTCCTTCGTTGAAAATGGTGGGTCCGACTGGGGATAAAGTGACCAATTTCCCATTTTAAAGAGATATAATAGAATAATATGGAACAAACCGAGACTAATGGAATGATTCAAAAGCAAAGGATGATATCACTAATTAAACTTATCCTAATTACTTACCAGGAATAAGATTTCTATATATGCAATTCATAGCAAGATTCCCCAAAGCACGCAACAATATAGATCGTTAAAAACTTAATGAAAAGAACTGAGACTAATGGAATGATTCAAAATCAAAGGATGATATCACTAATTAAACTTATCCTAATTACTTACCAAGAATAAGATTTCTATATATGCAATTCATAGCAAGATTCCACAAAGCACGCAACAATATAGATCGTTAAAAACTTAATGAAAAGAAAACAATAAGATAACTAGATTAATTAAATAATTAATTAATTTAGTTGATTAAAACTCAATCACATATAAGAACTCGTTATCTCATATATAACCGCACAAGATACAATCCTGCACATCAATAGTGACAATGTATGACTGCATTCAAAGCATTTATATAATGAAATAATTTATAAGAAATTTACTATCTATTTCAATGAAACATAACAGAAATATAAAGATAATAGTACCCATTACATCATTACTATGCTAAAAAAAAGATAGCTTTAGGTTCCGCTTCTCAATAAGATAACTTTGGATTTAAACAATAGTGCAAGTTCAAAGTTATCTTTCAAAAATTTAAAACCCCTTTATAAATGCATGAAAGGGATTTAAATAGCCTATTAATATTACAAAAATAGTAAACTAAATAAAAGTCTCCAAAAAATTTAACAAATTAAGCTAAAAATAAACCAAAGCTAAAGATAACATCTGTTGCAACAAGAAACTCATGACTGTGCTCTAGACGAATTCTACATTTGTTCTCTGAGTCCACATATATCCGTCATTGGCTTTAGCTAGGGGGGATGAATTGGATGCATATGCAACTGCCCTGTGAATATTGCATCATTGAGTGCTGGAAGGAGTTGGAACGTTGCATTAGATAAACACCTCAACACTAGCCACTGACTATGTGGCTTCACCAAGAAATGCTAATAACCTTCAAGGTTTGTTTTTGATAAACTTTGAAAATATTCAATCCTTTTGTTGGGCTCTTCTTGCCATGATTGTTTCAGAAATTTGACATCTGGAAAAGTGTCCTTGGCTGTCTGATTTTGATGTCCCAATCAACGAAAAAAATATCTTTTTGCGATTCTTCAATTCGAGGGGGACCAACTGATCTCCCTTCAGCACTATCTTGCCAATATATATGCTTAGAGATTTTTTCTTCAATATTCTCATAAAATGTCCACAAGCCGAACAACTGATTGACCAAAGAATCACTGGTTCTGCACAAATCATGAATTAAAATTAACTTGTGACAAAAGATATCCTGCTGTTTGGTGAGGAGAGTGCATATCTCTCCTGCTTCCTTTCAGACTTCATTCAATTCTAGAATCTCTTTCAACTGGCTAAGATTTTGTTGCAACTGTTGAAGTTGTTCATCTTTGCCTTTGACTTCAAATTCAAACTGTAGTTTTAAACCATTAAAACCTTTATGTAACTCGACCAATTTTTCCTTCCATTACTGGTCAATTACTTGTCTTTCATTCTTGAAATCCTTTTCTAACTGCAAAATCCTCTAGTCTTTTTCTTTTAAAAGAAGTTGTATTTATGATGCCTTGTTGATAATGGCACTAACATAAGCTCCTACGAATTGTGAAAGTATATTCGGTTCTTCATCAAGAGCTAGTTGAGTTCCCTTCCAGAGAACTTGAAAAGGAGTGTCACTTAAGACTGATGCTTGTTCTTGATCTATATTTCTCTTTTTCCTTGATCTTCTCATTACTTATTTATGCTTGGGACTATAAAATACATCTAGAGGGGGAATTTATTCGATCTTCAACACTATCTCATAAGTAGGAAATTCCGGGATAATTTCCATATCCTCAACAACGATAGTTTTATAAGAAATATCATCAACAATAGTTTTCTCAGGAGCCTCATGAAAAATACTTGTTGTGGGAATTTCAACAGTATTTGTATTAGAAACCTCAGCAGTAAACGAGGTTGTCCCTTTATTTTCTGAGTTTTTCTCCACTCTTGTGTTAATTGAAGAATCCACATCTCGAGTCTCTTTGGTAGAAAAAACATGATTAAACTCCTCCCATACTTTATCCAATTTGTTTTCTTCTTTGACCTTTATTTCCTATTCAACAAATGCTGTAGCTATTTCTGAGACTTGGGGAACAATTGGATTCTTTGACGAGGAGGTTGATGTATTTGCAACCTCAGCTGTTTTCCGAGATCATCTTAGCAAAATTTCTAGCAGATGAGCTCTTCTCTGATTACGATATTGATTAAAATTAATCAATTCTCAAGGAGAAAAATGTTATGCCACCATTATTTCAACTATGGAATAATCTAGGACCATCTCAAATAAATCATCAAAATCACCAGACTCATTTTAAAATCATTTGATCCTTGCTTCTGCCATCACATATTTAGCAAGACCATTGGGGTGATATTGCTTGTTTGGAATGGTAAGGAAACTAAAGGCTTTAATTAAGTCAATTTCAAGATGAGAATGCCTGAAATTTTCCAACGTGTAAGTACCACATGAAATAGGAAAAGGGGGCCAAATGGTTTTCTTAGCTTCTCTAAGCATTTTAGTTAAACCATGACCCATTGTTCGATAGGAAATTTCTTTGGCTAATAACTTATCCGGAACAAAAAGGGGTAAAACATGAGGATGAGAAATGCAGCCAAAAACTCGAATGTAGGTAAATGTTTCTTCCCCAAACCAATTTACTATTGGTTTTAAGTACTTATTAGCTTCAGGGTGATCCTAGGTGCTTTGCTGCCAAAGACCTCTTGTTGGATAGGGAGGATAATTTCATGTCAGATTTTATAGAGATGAGCACGATATTTGGTTTCCTAGAGGATCTCGAGATAAACATGTATAGGGGTAGGGTAATGTACTGTCCATTTCGATCCTAGAGATGGGAAATCATAAGAAAAGAAAATAGTGTCCATGATATAGGCACTCATGAAGAAAGGAGTAGCACCTCTCTCAAGAACATTGCACTTCTGCCTGTAATTACAGATTTGGGTGGTCAAATTATTGGACAAAATGTTTGCCCAATCCATGATATATCCATCAACATCGACTTCCATTAATGACACCCATTCCTTAGAGAATTTTTGTGTATTGGGGTAACAATAGAGATGACACATCATAACACCAATGTGAGAGAAAGGACCAACAATAGAGGCTAAGGAATACATACCCCTGTCTTCCCGCTTGTGTTTTCTTGGGTCTCTTCTCCATTCTCTGATAAGTTCTGCTAGGTTTGGATTCTCTTGCATGAACTTATGAACAAATTGAGTATCATACTTCTTCTGTGGTAGTGGTACATGATACATTTCCCTTAAATATTCAACTCTGAAAGATCCAATAAGGGTCTTCTTTGAAGTCAGAAAGACTCTGTATGTGATATACATATGGTCAATGATCCATCTTTCCATGTCTGTATAAGGTATAATCTTAGAACGAGAAGCAATTCTGTGTAGAAACGAATTAGCCACATCAATGCATGGAGTGCTAACATCTGAGGATTAAGCGTCGGTAGTAGCACTCTGTTTCTTTACTAATATTGGGCTTTCATCTTGGAATAGTTTGTATATGACCTCCTAGGAGGAAGACCCTGCATATAGAGTTCATGTAGTATATGTAAACAATGACGCCATATCAAGAATTTCTTCAGGAGGTAAGATTGCTTGAGGCTGAATTGCAAATTTTCTCTTTACTTTGATTATTCTTGACATCCCCTGTAACTGTTGTTTATCAGATTTTACCTATAAAAAAAAGGCAATATGAGCAACAATAACTCATAAAACGCAAAGAGTCTTATCAATTGAATGCAAGTTTTAATGAAGAAATCCTTCTACATAATATGAAATTATTACAAATCGTTTGAAAACCTTGAAAGCATAAACACATAGAGTGGCCATTAATTTCTGAATGTTTTTTCACGTGATGCTGACACTTGTCATTATATCAGAGATTAGTACCATCGACATTTCGGTGTTCAGATAATACAAGCATAACTTGTGATTTTTCGATTTCCCAATATTACATTGGTATGATCTCAAATAGAAATGCAGGATGTGCGAAATCAGAACGCCAGGAGTAAACATAATGCGGTATCGACGTCTGCCAATTGATAGAATGCGATACCATTATTTGATGGAGTGCGATATCACAATCGACATATCTTTATCGACATTTATCAATGGCATTTTATGATCGGGAGAAATGCAATCAAAGAATTTGTGATCGAAATTTCATTATCGATGAGATTGTGATGGTGTAAACTTGGAACTCGCCGATGCTGATATGCCGATAACTACTCATGTGTAGCCTTAGTGGGTTGAACTTTAATGTATTTCCTTTATTCATTGATATGGCCTTTAGAAACATTTTGGGAATAGTTTTTAAAGGTTTCTTAACGAAAATTAAGTCAAACATGCTTTCTAAGATTTGTATTTATTTGCTAAAAACAAAGGAAAGACTCCTAGTTCTAAAAGGTTTTATTTTAGAAATATATCTATTTTTAAAGACTTTCTTGTTTGATATATAATGGAAAAATAATGAAAAATCTCATTTTATGGAAACAAGAAAGGATTTATTTGTAAAAATTTAAAAGGGTCCCCATTATTTCCTATTCTAAATCTAGAAATAATGGGGGTTGTTGAGTACCACAACACAATGGTAGGGTACAGAAGTGGTTGTAAGAATATACTTTTACAAATTTCTGGATCATATATAGTATGAATGTTTATGGAGGATAGGGTATGTGCAGAAGAATGAGGAATATTATCATGTTTCATTGTGCATATATTTTATTGTGCCTTTTACCAAGTTTGTGCAGGGGAGTAGTTGCGTAGATATTTTGATTTTAGAGCTATGTATCTTTGTGAATTGATAAATATTGTTAATTTTAATGTTTTGATTTTTCTAGGCCATGCAACCTTGATCTGCATTATCGGATCAACATTAGACAGTGCTTATTGATCTCGTTCTAGTTTGTTCTGGCTAAGCGGCATGCTATAAAAGGCATTGTGTGGAGATACTTTACAAATTTCCAGATCGTATATTGAATGAATGTTTACGGAGGACAGGGTATGTGTGGGACTAATGGGGAATTGTTTAAGTCTAGAAATGTCTCTTTTTGACCACCCTTTTTGCTGTCATATTTTACCTTTCTGCTATTTTTCTACAAAAGCCTGAACATATTAAGGTTAAGATCAATACCTATAAGGTACTATCATCCATACTTAAAATCTATGTTTTTAGAGAAATTATGACAAAAGTATACTGTAATTACCGAATTTTATATATTCTGTAACTGATATCCATTTTCGTAGAAGAATCCACTGTTAGACAGGTTGCATATTTTTAGAAGAAGAAAAAAGATTGTCAAAAGATGGCATTTTTCTCCAAGATGGATAACCACATACTGACATTGCTTGGAAAGCTAAGCAAAATAAGATATCTAGAAGTCAAAGGCTGAGTCAACCTTGGAAGCTGCATATTGAAGATAAGCACAAGAAGGAAATAATCAAGCAGACAATCAAGCGAGCAAGCCACTTAGATGTTAAAATATGAAATCTCCTATGACTCGATTTTCAATAGCAAGTCATAAAGAGATTGGACTCTTAGATATCAATCTCATAGGTGTCAGATTTACTTACAGATTCTCAGCCTAAAACTCTTCTGAGTTATTTTTATTATTTGTATAAATAACAGTAAGCAAGACTAAGAACATGAGTAGTATTTGTGCTTATTATCATTAAGTTTATCATCATTTTTTGGAGAAATTGATACTATATTTTCTTAATACAAGTTCCCGTTATTATCCAATGCGTGCGTGAAGAATTGTTGAGTATTAAATTAACCCTGCACTCCGGGAGGTCTGCCTGCGAGCTGTAAGGTTTCGTTTTAGTTTTACATTAATGATTTTCATTACAATTATTTCATTTTAGTCATTTTTACAGAGTACTCATAAACCAAAAATACGAAAAAGAGTTTGTTTATATGCACCGTTACTTGGTTGTTTTAGCATTCAATTTCAGTCTCTCTGAGTCATTTCTTCATTCACACCTAACTTCTAATATGCTAAACATAATATATTTTAGAGATGGATGTGCACATCAATAATCAGTCTTGGATTTAAAGTTTCACATTTTGATTTAATTATCATTCCCTTTTTGAAGCAACTTTATATTTTTGCAATTTACATTTCATTATCAGATCTTTCATATTTTTCAATTAGTATAAAGATTTATTTTTAGAAATTAGTGCAGAATGAGTTCAATTCCGCAACAATAAGTTAGATCATTTTCTTTCTGGTTTAATCTTCAAGCATTTACTTTTTGATAGATTATAATTAAGTGTGTATTTCTGCAATATAGATAAGATTCTTTATTTTAAAAAAGCTCAACTTAGATAGGATCCTAGATTGAAAGAACATGTGCATTGACTCTCTCCAATTTGTATATAAATCATTTCATTCATCTTTAAAATTAGTTTATTTTTAGATCACTTAATTTGAAAAAAAATCCTAGCATACATAGTGCACATACACTTCACAAGAAAATGAATACTAGTTGACATTTAATCAAGTAAATTAAAGACAATTAATTTACCATCCATTTTGGTGCCGTTTCTGGGGAAGTGTATATAGGATTCCATTCTTTCATTGCATTTTAGGATATTTTAATTTGATGAAATTGAAAATGATCCAAAACATTTATGCATAGAGAAAGAGATTCTAGGGGTAGATTTGTAAGTAGAGGTAGAAGCTCAATTCCAACATCACTAGGCACTCCACCTAGACCTTGTAGTGCCACACCATCCAACCATACTCATATCCCATCATTGGTAGTGTAAATTTCTCGGCCAAGGAGAGAAATCCCAGAGGTAACCACAAACCTCTTTGGACCAGAATGTAGCACTTCTAGTCTAAAGAGGGCTCTCTCTATAGGGTCTTCCAGTAAATAAAACAACATTATTTATTTATTTATTTATTTATTT